>VZRU01019695.1:35331-221653 GCA_013398155.1 Pedionomus torquatus | reverse complement strand
TGATCCTACTACCCCGCCGCCTCCTCCCAATCCACCGCCTCAGAGACGCCGGACACCTCCGGGCATGCGCGGCGCTCGGCCGGCGCGAGCACGCATGCGCCAGCGTCCTACGCGTGCGCCGTAGGGCTCAGCAGCCGCCCGGAGGGGAGGGCCCGCGGTCTCGGGCCGGGAAATGGCGGAAGCGAGGGGTTTGGAACTGAAATGTCCACTAGAAAAGGTGAAGTGTCAACCAGAACTGACCAGCCCCGGCTTTAGCGGCACGGAGCCGGCGTGTGGGTGGATATATCCGGAGGGCTGCCATCTGAGTCGTGCCTCACGTTGCCGTGAGGGGGAAAGGCCGAGAGCGGTGCATGGCCGTCTTCTGTCAGGCAGAGTTGGCTGGTCCGTGGGTGGGCAGAGAGCAGAGGCGGCTTATGGTAGTGCTCTTGAGAAAGCAGGGCAGCCGGTGATGGCTGTGGCAGGAGGGGTTTTAGAGAAAAGCCCTTTTGGTGTTTTGGAGAAGAGCCCATCCGGTCGGCCTCACCCAGCAGCGCTGGGCGGTGTGTGCCGGGCCCCAGGCGCCTCACGCACAGAGGGCGCCTCTCAGGAGGTGCCTCTGACTCAAGTGTTTCCCTGTATTTTATTTTGAGAACACAGGAGACGCAAGGGATTACTGTGGTGTCTTAACTAAAGTTGAACTCTTACTATCACAAACAATAGACTTAAATTTCTTTTCTCCCTAATTTGAGAACTTCAGTCCCCAGAATCTTAGTCAGCTGCACATGCTCATGGTTCACGACAGCGAAAGAAATGGCTTACACTGTTTCTGTGGGTTCCAGGTTCCCTTTGGTTGAGCCACACTGTGTAAACTGAAAGTCTCTCAGCACAGATGTGCCCATGTGAATAGTGGAAACAAGGATCACTGATTATTAGAGGACTCACGTTGACAGATACATTAATATAATCATTATTTTAGAAAGAGGAAAACATGTTTTGTTTTGTTATAGTGGAATCTATACACACATCGTTAAAGCATGCCTGAGATTCATGTAGCTGTATTTCTTGTATCTCTCCCCTGAGTACTGGATGAAATAGGGAGGGGTTTTTGGGAAAAAATCAAATAGTGAAAACCTGTTGATAAAATATGACCATACTAGCTTTGAAATAAAGGGACAGCTCCAAAACTTACAAGGGTCTTAATAATGGAGTAGAATATTTGCAGCAGATGTTAGTAGGCTATAAAATAGGCGAGCTTTGTCAAGCTGCTCAGTTCTAAACTTTTATTTGGGATGCAGCTCTTCTTTTTAACATTGTTTATGCTGTCTTAACTACACATAACTTTGGAATTATGAAATTAATCAAGTAATAATTAATAATTTGTTTGCAGTGAAAGGCAGTGTCATGTTATTCCCAACCACATCAGTTTATAATTTACATTGCTTCGTTCTACAGCAACAGTTCCAAAACAATTTGCTAGTTTCAGTTAAAAAGAAATGGTCAGATCCGGGTGTTTTTCTTTTCCATAGCTCAAAGGGCCGTTGTTTTTTTCCTGCGGTGTCTTAACTTGTATTATGCACCACTCATAATGGCAAAAAGGACAGTCATTCCAGAGTCTGAGGAAACAGAATAATTTCCAACTGTCTGACATCACTGTACACAAATTAAGAGTTTTTAATTCAAACTCTGTAGCACTCTTTGTTAAGTGTAATTCTTAAGTGCTTAAGAGCGGAACATTGCGAAAATATTTTGCAGTATGACTGCAAACAATACACATGGCAGAACTAAAGAAATTTGAGCGAATGTATGTTCAGGCATTGAGTTGATTTAGGTTTTGATGGAGTAAAACTCATATCACAGTCACGATTTTAAGTAAATCGGGGAGAAAAGCGCTAAATTCGGGTTTAGGGATTATGCACGTTACATTGAAAAGAAAACAGAACATTCGCTATTTTCAGTGTCAATATACAATAATAACTGTATCTTTGTCTAATTGATGGAGAAAAAATGTGCAACCATCAGGCTATAGCTGATGGTTTCATCATGTGATAAAAGAGCTACCCAACAAGTACTCTTAGTTCCTCTTTTCCTCCTGCTGTTTGCCTGCTCTTCTGAGACAAATGGCTGCTTGCTTAGCACAGTTGTCACATTTTTAAACTCTGACTTACAAATATTTTACCAGTCTCCACGTAGAGTGCTCAGCTGTGATTTAAAGTTGTTTTTTGAGTTGTACAAAACATTGCTACAGGATTTTCTGGATACCTGCTTTTGAATAAATTACTATCAATCAAGCATCATTACATCTACTTAAGTCTCCTCAGCAGAAGTTAGAGCCTACCTTGTTCTTTTTGAAAATGTTTTTAGTCATACTCTGGCATTTTAGTATTATTTTTTTCCAAGTTTCTAAGGCTGAGAGACAAATATTCCATGTATGGACCTGTGAGCCTGTAAACTCTGCAGGAAATTCTAAGCAACAGTAGTGAGGTTAAATAATACAACTATCCCAATTAGGAAAATTTAAATAGTCCCTCCACACCAAAACAAAAAGAAGCCCAGAAAACCACAAATCTGCTTAAGGCAACCAGACAAATCTCAGATCATTTTGGCATTCAGTTTGCAATACAGTATTTTGGCCCAGCTTTGAGAGCAACATAGTATGTCCTGAGGGTAGAAACTAGTGGCTGTACAAACTGTTTTTTACTTGGCTTCATCTCTGAAGAAAATGTGTTTTAAAACTGTGTATTTTACAAGAATCATTTCACAACATTAAAAATGTGTAACTACGAATTGGCCACTGTTATGTAGATGCTAACATTTCTCCTTGTGGTTTCACCTGTGATCTCAGTCACGTTCAGTCACATAACCACAACTAAGTGACAAAAAACTGCAAATGTGTGTCTGCATGAAAAAGAAAACATGCATAATTATCTTACAACAAAATGATCATAGATCGATAGGCATGAGATATTTTGTGGCTTTTCAAACTGTACTATTTTATAACCAAATTTGAATTAAATAGGCCTTTGAAGACGACTGGCTGACCCAGCAATATAAGAACTTGTTGCTCTAGCACCCTTCTCTAGACATGCAAAAAATACAAATATGCAAGATTCCAGAAGACACACACTTCAAGTATATCTGAAAAAGAAACGGGTTCTCTGTTTATGAGTTTTTAGAAGTTCAGTGATGGAATTTCCATTTTGCCAGAGAAGGCATGAGCTTAATAACAGTTCTAAAACAGTTGTGGTTGTCTGGTCAACAAACCAGCTATTCAGGTTCCAGTCGTTGAGAAATGTCCTATTCTCCAGGTTTCTAGTATTGAAGATGACAGTTAGGAAGACAATTGGAGTCTTTGTCCAATGTCTATAATGGAAGGGGAAAAAAAAAAAAAAAAAGAAAAAAAAGAAAGGAATTGTTCTGTGTACTAGCAGGAGAGAAAAAGAAAAAAAATGAAGTATTTAACCACAAACAGGAAGTATGCTGCTAAGTCACCCAGTAGTATATTCCCCTGCTTTTCATCCAAAAATTCTATATCATTAGCACAACCACTGTACCACAGAAAACATACCACAATCCTCCCACTACTCCTGTTGAGCTGTAAACTTTCTTCAAATTGTTTTGTCTTCTGATTAGTACCATCACTGCAGTTGGTTTTAACTTTCCTGCCCCTTCCTCCTTTTTGCAGTTGTAGTTGGGATCTGTTTACGTTTAGGAATTTAAAAGATGCAAAAATATACCTTCAGAAAGAGATCAATCTAAGATTGTTTACAGTGCATAACAATGTGGTAAATAATAGAAAACCACAGAGTATATAGTTTATCTTAGCAGATAGGAAAATAAGATTCAAATTATTAACTAATAAGCAGTGAAAATCAATGAAGAGCATTATTTGCATATGAATAGACATTCCCTATTGACAAAATAACCTCACTTTCTAAAAAATAACTCTAATAAATATGATTTATTTACAAACCTGAATCCAGAGAAAATCCAGTCAGTGATAAGATAATTCCAACAAATACTTCTTTGCTAAGGCTTTATTTAATCTGAAACAATAATTTCCTTGTTTGTTAAAGACAGCAATTGTACATTCTACAGTGTTTCTTTAAATTAAGTCACTAATATCACATTTTACAAATTTTTTGATTTGAAGGTACGTTAGAACATGCTATATTAACCATTAAAACAAAGTGACATTTCGTGTTACAATCATGGACAGTATGAGAGATGTTAAATAAAAGAAAAGCTAATAATGAACATTTCTATAAATGGATAAGCCTTACAACTGCAGCAAAGTTAGTTTCCTATGGCTACAGCTATACTTTATTCTTCACCAGCTGTGAAATGGCTACACAGCAGTTCACATATTAGGCTCTAAACGTCTCAGTTTTAAGTAAACTTACACATTTTGCCTCTAGTTATTTATAGGAAGAGGAAGCTGACAGCTTCCACAGCTTCCCACCTATTGTTTAAATAAGTTCTTACGTTGCATATGTTGGCGAGGTAATTACCTCTGTGGTTACAGCAGACCTATAGTTTATGTTCTGACTCTAAAACCTAAAGCACTGGAGCTAGATGAGGTATATCATGATTAAAGTACATTAAAAGTACAGAATCTACTGGTGTTAAGGCACTTCATTAAAGTGATGGTCTTGGTTTCAGCTGAGAAACAGTTAATTTTCCTGCTAATGATTGCTGTGAAAGGAATGTCAATAATACGTAATGTTTTTAATTGTTGCTAAGTGATATTTACACAATTCAAGGACTTTTTTCAGCTTCCCATGGAAGTATAGAAAAAGGATGAACTATAAAGCAAATGAACTATTCCATGCCTTAGACGTCATGCTCAATATATAAATGGGGGTTAGCCAGAGGACAGAAATCCCTATTACTGCTCCAGACAGTGCCAATTCACTGGGTGGTGAGAGTGCTGCTCCATGTCATTATCATTGTTATTAGTGTTATTTTTCCAAAAGGAAAAACTTTGTTTTTATTAAACTGTCTTTACATCAGCCCATGAGGTTGGTTTGGTTTTTTCTCCCTTTCCTCTCTCTTTTTTTTTTTTTTTTTTCCTCCTTCCCCACACCCTTGGCAGCAGCTGGAAAAGGGGAGGTGAGCAAACTGCTGCGTGGTTCTAGTTGCTGGCTGGGTTTAAACCACAGCAATGACTTATATAGATCCAGAAATAAAGTGAATAATAGTTTTAGTCTGAACAAATCCTCAGTGATTTTAATTTACTCCAGGCCAGGCTCCCCTAATAGTTAGGAATCAAAACATCAATACGCTTTTTAGGTTTATATTTTCCAGTGTGTTACTTTTTCATTACAAGCATTTTCCCTTATTGAGGCAATTAACTAATTTAGGTGAATTCTGTTTTCACAGTTTTCTGTATTTTGACAGTTTTGCCTGTAATTCTAGATAACAACTAAGTTTATCTTCTCCAAATGATTTTTTACTTTCACATTTTAACAGAACGTTAAGAAAACAGCATTTATGACTCATTCATGTTTTCTAGAAACAACACATGTATGAAAAAATTGTACAGGATGACTTCAGAGGATGATGCAAAAATATAACTAGGAAGCCTTTTCTTGATTTTGGGCTTTTCCCACAGGAAAAAACAAAACAAACAGCTACCATACAAATTAGCAAATATACATGGTAGATACTTAAGTGATTCCCTTTTTTTACCCTTTGCTTTTAAAATACCAATATGTAGTCTTACCTGGTACAAGATGTGGTTAATACTGCAATTTTGTCTAAACTTTGCATCTAGTGTTAGTTTCTCAATATTGCTGGCAAGTAGAATGCCTGTTGCCTTTTTGTTTGTTTGTTTGTGTCCCTAGAATAATCCCAGTAGTATCATATAGAACTTCCTGGATTAGTGCTTCCATTTTTTCCCAACATTTTATGTGCTGAGGCACAACTGCTCTATGACAGTTCTGTCTGATATTATAATACTGAGTTTCCTTTCCAGCCCGAAAGAACTGGAGGTGATCTATACAGAGAGAGGAAAAAGTATAATATTGCAGTAAAAACTATGTCTCTCAGATTCCAAATGTACAACTAATATTATTCATATGTGCTACCTTACAATTTTTAACAATTTATTACATGTTTTAGATTTAGAGCCAAATCCTGATAGTTAGTGTTGATTTAAATAAAATATTCAGGGTCTTAGTAAAAGCTACTAAATTTTTGTACTTTTTCTGTCACCTTTAGTATTTTATAGATCAAGCACCTATGTACTACCTGTATCTGACTGTAATTCAGAGAGCAAGTTATGTCATTGCCTGCAGTTCTGCATAAGGCAACAAAAAAGGTGATTCTTCAGAATGTGGTATCTTTTTCCTAAGGCCTGCTGGGGAATTCTGTTGTCTGTTCTGCACTTCTCTCTGCAGACAGATGGCTGAGTTACACAGCTTATCATGCCAGGATGTGTTCCCCAAATTGTTTAGAAAATTTCTTTTGATGTTCCTATCTCACAGCACAGTTTACTCCTCAAACATAACTAATCAGTTCAATATAAACTCCTTTTATTTACAATTAATTTTCTTTACAACATGGGTTCCATTCAGCACTGGAGACCTTTCTATTTATCTTGCTGTTCTACATCTTCACAGCTTTTGACAAATGCTAAATACCCTACTATAACAAGTCTGTAGAAAAGGTTCACACATGCTTACTAATTGCCCAAGGCTGGTCAGAACAGGACAGAACAGAACTGCATATTTAATGGCCAGGCCGCTCTACTCGGTAGCTTTCCTACTTTATTTATTTTGTCTACAAAACAAGCTGTATTATAGGAAGATAGTGTTCATAATTTCTGTAAGTGATATGAAAGCTTAGTAAATAAGAATTCTACAGTACATTAATTCTACAGTGGAGTAGCTTTAAACATATCTCACCATAGCCCGTACTCCAATAAGTAGGTTTCTGGGTGGGTGGAATTAGTTGAAGGAGTTAGTTTTGGTGGAAAACTGTTTAAGTTTTATACATGTTTAATGCATTAGTAGATGCTAATGAAGAGCTTCCAGGCAGATGGAAAAAAATAGTCCTGATTAGAGCTAAAGATTATGTTAAGGAATCTTTGCGTTGTTCAATGGAAGAAGCAGGTAAAATCTTGTGGAATTTTCACCCATGGTAATTACCTGTCCAGCATATTAAAAATGGGTTTCCTTGCTAGAAAGGAATTGATTTTTATTTTTTTTTTTAACAGTTCTTGTCTTTGGGTGTAACACATGTCATTTATTAATAGTATATGCACTGTATGAAGGGATTTTCATTAAGGTTTTTTCATAGTTGTGGTAACTCCACTAAAGACCATTTTGAGGGAAAGTGGTGGGACAACTTTTAAGTGTGTCTTTTTACATGAGCTAACAGTGGGATTATTTAAACAGCTTCTTTAAAGAGAGGCAAGACAGTTACGTGATGCAATTATTTCATAGGTGAACTAATACCATTTTATTATATAATTTCTTCATGGCATTTAAGGGATTTACTTAGTGAAGTATCTTGAAAAGCAGGTGTTACAACTTTGAGGAATGAGAAAAATTACACTGAGCAGGACTGCATTTGGTGCACTTCCTGTATTGATTTTGGTTCACTTAGTGTTTGTGTTTAACGTATACGAATCTTTAATAACTACCACTGAAATAAAGTATGTATAGCTTTTCTGATGATAAAATCTAGCTGTGAATTCGAATACGCTTCCTTGTCACCTAGCACAGTTCTGGCAAGACAGTATTGTATGATGCCTGCAAAAAACTGTGCCTTCTCTTGTTCTACGTTTTTGGTTTGTTCAGAATCATTCTTCCTTCCTTTTTATTAAGCAATAATTCCTTAATTATTGTTAAAATTGACTTAGTTGTGAAAACCAAAATTCTGAAACGTAATCTAAATTCTCTGCTTGTCGATGTAGTCCTCTTTATAAACAAGTGAAGATGGAGTGTGCTAAAATAATAACACCAGTGAGAAGCAACGTTAACCCCAGTCTTATTCGACCTGTGCACAACTGTATAACTTTAGTTGAATAAGTAGCTGAAGATGGGTTTGAAGCTCAGCCCAAGAGAACATGATTTTATCACATGATTAGAACACACATTAGACTTCATTTAGTATAAGAGGAGGTAACTCTTAGGGTGGCAAGTGGTATATACTTTCCTCTCTTTATCCTCATGCAAAGTGTATTTGTTGAGCAAACTTATATGATACAAAATGCATAGATAAAAAAATTAGGTTTTCTGCCTAAGTAGTCTACTGAGCTAATTCACATGGCTGTAGTGACATAAGGTATAGGTGACAAATATGGCAGTAAAAAAATTACTAGACTATCAGAAATACAATACCAGATCCTCATTACTTTCACCTTCAATTTTCCACTAAAAATGCTCTGATTCATGAAATGTGGCACTTTATACTGTGACATTTGGGAAGATTTTTATCCTTTCCTGTCTACCACATTCTGACTTAGGGAAGAATACCTGCATTCAGGCTGCCACAGTTCACAGCTATGTATTTTAAAATCAATTGAAATTGTGCAAAAAGAGCAAACTATATAGGCTGGGGACAAGTTAAGCTCGCAAGCCAGATTGGTATATATTATTGTCTATTTCTTGGGCAGAACACTTTGGCATTTTGTTGTCTATTGAATCTTCAGTGTTGGGAGTATGAATATGAAGTTACAAAACCAAAACAGACTTATGCATGTACCTCTCTAGAGAAACATGAAAAAGCATGGAACAGATGCTGGTTCCATTGCTTAATGCATTATAGGAAGGTGACACAATGCTACAGCGATAAGAGTGGTACAAGAACTGCAAGTTTCTTGTGTAGAAGAATGTAGGTTCAGTTTATAGAAATGGTTGTTATCCTTTTTTTTTTTTTAATTATTTTTCTGACAATCTTAAAATTTCAGAATAGAAATGATACAGAGATCTGTGGCTGAAATTGTCAAGTGAGAAGACAGCAGGAGGAAAGAGTTGAAGTCCAGAGGAAAGGGCTCTGTAAGCTGCATAGACAGCTGGTAAAGGTGAGAGTATTAAAACTAGCTCTGAAAGAGAATCAGGAGCAATAAGAGGAAGCTAGAGAGGGCAATGAAGTAATTATGCAGTCAGCTGATAAAGTTGTCTAATAGCACAATAAAGGTCAGGGTTTCTTAATTTAGCTAGAAGGTTATGTCAGACTTCTGTGGGGATCGTTTCACTATAGCATAAGGAACAAGTGGAATTGACACAGAGCCCCACAGCCACTCTCTCTATTGCAATTTGGGGCTCTGTGGTCAAAATCATGCTTATTCCTTGGGGAAGTTTGTTTCTTTAAATTCTCCAAAGACGTTTGAGCTTTCCACCCCCTTTTAGTAACCTGAGGGTATTGGAAGTATACAGTAGTAGAGGACTGCTTATATGCACATAACAGTTGTTAGTTCTGAAGTCTTTACTTCAGAAGTTCTTGCTTTACTTTGCCTTTTCTACCTATATTTCTACTAATGGAAAGTTATTAGAAGTTGCTTCAAATTTTATTTAAACTGTGGTTTCACTTTAAAAAGTTAGCACTACCGTAAAAATATTTTTTTTCTGTCTGTTATCCTTTCCTGTCTCCTGGTGCTTCCTTGTGTACAGCAAATATTCACATGACTGTTAAGTGGATTGCAAAAGTGATCTTGGTTAAAATTTCCCTTACTTAAAAATGGTTGGTTTTAACATACCTCAGTTTCTTGATATCACATATTGTGTGGTCTCAGAAGTGCCTGCACTAGTACAGGAGGGAAGACAGGTAGGAGGGCAGTGTAAACCCCCTTCTCCATTCAGCTGTCCCTTTCAGAAATCCAGCTCCTTTCTCTGATTTGGCCCAACTGTGTTGTGACTCGGGCTGCTCTGGAAATTGCTATATTTTGAGGAATAGCTGTGAGAAAGGCTGTAAAACAGAGCCATGTGAACTGAATAAAAGTAAAGTTACAGGCTGAGATAAGCTTGTTGGTGATTTAAGGATTGAAGAGAAAAGGTACTAATGTGGCAACATATGAAACCTTGACTGAAAAGACTGATGAGATATAGTTACACAACAATAGTAAGGCTCTATTGCTGCATCCAGTGAAAGCTAATTTTTATTTCTTAGGCTTTTGCTTTTTTGGCCAGCAAGGATTCTTTGGGTGCTTTATTAGCCTGGTAAGTGTACTATTCTTAATGAAGTAAGTCATTAAATCCAAACTATGATTTATGTGTGTTAACTTCTAAATTATTGCTTTACGTTTTTAAGCTGCATGTGTATCTTGTTTGTTCTGTCTCCCTTCACAGCTGAAGATACCCACAATGATGACACAACCAGTGCTGGGGAGTGTATTTTATTAGTACTATTGGCTTGTACCATTTAACTACAGAAAGGGATGCATTTTGACTCACTTATGTAGGAAGTATCAAGATACAGTACTTCTAGTTTTACAACAGAAGAGCTTTTCTGTATATAATTCCTTTTTAGACAAATCAGTTTATATAGTGAAAAACAGTTTGTTTATTTCTGGACCTTTTTGGATCTTAATGTAGTATTTAAAATCAACTGACATTTTTGCGTTACCCTGTGTATTCATTTGTAGTTTTGTTAGTTATTTTCTTTACTCCTGTTTAATGAACCTAATGTAGCTGTAAAACACTTAATTTTCTTGAAAGCTTGCAAATAATTCATGGAACTCTAGTCTTAGTATGACTCAGATTTCTTTATCCTTTGTCATCTACCAATTTAATCTTAGTATAATTTTACTAGTCACGGTTAGCTGATTAAATTGACACTGGAAATTAATTCTCCAAAGTAAATCTGCACTTTAACAAAGCTACTTCTTTATCTCTAATAAACAAATGCTACTCCCAAGACAGTATCTATAGGTAAGAATTTACCTGGAGGTTATTGAGAGGTTGGTAGTAGTATAGTGATCTAAAACTCTTAGTTTCTAAATATAGGAAAAATAGTAAGAGTTAACTTAGTGAGTTCAGATTCTGTCCTGAAACAATCTGACTAGAACAACATTGCAATCAAAGGAAGGTGGGGTTTTCTGAAAGTACCATGAAACACCTTTTTTTCTTTTCTTGTTTGGCCTTGAATGACATCTGGGCAGACAGGAGTAGGTCTGACAGTGCATATCTTGAAAGTGTATTGAAATGATTCATTTTGTAGGAATAGTTTTCTTGATCTTCTGTACAGATGGCTATTAAAACATCATGGCTTCTCTGGACTGTATAAAGATCAATATTTCTTAGATTTGTTTTCCTAACAATAAAAACCTATACTTATTTCTCTTTGGAAGCTAGTTAGAGGCCTTGGTGGTAAGCATGCTCAAACAGGCCAAGGCGGAATAAATGTCTTGATGCACAGCAGTATCCAAAGTTACCTTTGTATTACTGAAAAAAACATTAGTCAGCATGTTACCAGTAGCATTGACATCATGTTGCCTTAACTCTGAACTGGTTACTCCCCTAGCTCTCCTTCATATAGAGGCACACCTAAGCAAGCAAATGTGGTAGTAGAGCAAACTGTAGGAGCTTTTACGATGTTTCATTTGAAGTATCTCTTCTAGCACATAATTTAATATTTTTTTAAAGTCTTGTTATAAATTTGCTTCATGACAGAAAAACACTTCAGTAAAACTAGGCTTCAGAGCACAGTACTCACATTCTTCTGTGTAGTTTTTGTGAGATCAGTCATTTAAGTGAGATGAGTCACTGAAATAATTTCATGTAACTACATAGTCAGTTGATGGTGGTTGTGTAGACAAAAGTTAAAAATATTTTAACCATATGAATGCTTAGATAAGGGAGATGACATAATTGTGAACAACTCCCAGGTTTTAACAACTGAGCCATTATTTTAAGTTTCATAATAAGTCCTCTGGTTAATTTGGAGTCTCGGGCTTTACAGTTATATCACACCCCCTGAAATCTTCAACAATACTTTCCTACAGACTTCAATAATATCTTATTTATTGTTATAGGAGAGCTAATCAACTAAACATTGCTCTTCTGCTAAATACAGCCAGCAAGCTGCTTATGAGTCAGGACTCTGGCAGATAATTCTACTGTATATCAGTGAAAACTTTACTGGCTAGCTGTCATGTTCCTTATGTGAACAAATACCAACTTCTTGGATCTTATTTTGTACATTCTAGGTTCATGTTCCAGTAAGCAAAGTTTTCAGTGTTTGCTGTAGTAAGCTTATGCTTGTAAAGGATTAGAAAAAAAAAAAGGCAAAAAAACATCATGCAAACATTCTGTAACTTAACACACAGTGAACTCTGAAATGTACAAAGTTATATCCATGGTTAATTAGTAATTAGGCTTTCAGATGTTCATGAATCTAATCTCCATACAGAGCAGCAGTTAAGGGCGAGTTACTGGATAAACACAGCAATATCCAAAACTAGAATTTCTATAGCAGTTTTGAAAGTCTTTGGATGTTGTTGCAGTTTTTAGGTGGGAAAATAGCACTGTAAACTATTTGCAGATAAAGAGGATATAATAGGAATATTAACCACTTTTTAGAGACTGTGAAATTAATTTCCCCCTATAACAGCAGTTTGGGAAAAACTTTCCTGACAGTTATTTGTATATCTGCTGCCTAGTATATTTTCATCTTTTAGTATAATGTATAAAATGGAAAAGGAGCTGCTTGTCAGTGCTCATTAAGTTCCTTAAATTTAATGCCAATTTTGAAAGGTAAGTGACCACTCAAGTATGTCCAAAGCTTACACTTATTTCTGTATAAATATTTTTCTATTTAAAATAAACTAGTATAATAAGAAGCTCAGATTAACCAATGAAGAGTACTTGGAGACTAAGCTGTATGTTTGACTGACATAAAGAAAACAGTCTTTGCTTGTTCTTGATCAATTACTTGGACCTTGGGCTTTTACAATGTGACTGTCTGGGCAGATGGGTTACATTAAGCTAATAATCTTTTCATGGAAACAATAAGAAAGTCAGAAGTGATTGGCATATTTAAAAAAAAAAAAAAAAAAAAAAGTTTTGGGAAAAAAGAAAGCTGGTCCAGAGCACTGTCAGGGAGATTAAAATGCCAAATTCAGTTCAGTTCAGCAGAATGCCAGAAGTGGCCTTCCAGTGCCAAGAGGGATGCTCTTATTGCAGGAATGGCAGGTAATAGATGTTTCTTTCTGAAGATGGGAAAGCTCTTTTTGAAATGCATCTTCTTCAGTGCATGTCATTTGCAGTTCATATATATCCTGCTGCTGCAGACACTATTTGTATTGCTGGGCTTTGATTACTGCCCTTCCCAGGTCAGATCTTCTGTTGCCAATCTATCACCACTGATTAAACACTGGCACAAAGAGGGCTAAAAGAGCACTTCCTGTGCTTTGCCCTTCTGCAGTTTAGAAGCAGTTTGGTAAGTCTACACTTCTGTTTCCACTCTAAAGCAATAAAGCAGAAGGTATATAATCTTTTCCATTGTTAATTCACAGGTTTGTCCTCTGTTTGGCTTCACGTCTGTAGTTCAACTGCAGAATTCAATGCCTTTTGCTGTTGGTTTCTGCATATTGTGTTTACTAATTAAGTGTAGGAAACATAATGGAATGACTACTGGAATAAGCAGAATACAGTAATTTAGCATCATTTCTTTGGCTTATATATTCTTATTTTGAACTAAAGCTAATGAGGCGTTAGTGATGCACAGCAGCCAAGATTATGCTAATCTGGTTTTAGTGACATGAACAGGAGAATTTTAGAGATGCTTTTTTAAAATCGCATATCCTTTTCAGACAGCTGAACAAAGGAGTAGAGGAGTTTGATTCTCTAAAATGAAATGTATTAGGAGCATTAGCAATTGCCTAAAACATATTCCTATCTTGGCAGTTTCTTTTTCTGTTTTGCATAAAAGGATGGTTTAAAAAAGATAGGTAAAAATTAGCCTGAAATGAAATGTCTGTTCTGAAACATGTACATTAATTATTAGAAACAGAAAACCTATATGATTGTAGAATTACTTAAAATAAAAAGGTGTTTCAGGCAGCTGGCATACATAGCATCTTTGGAAATACATTGTGTGGTTTGGTTTGGTTCTTTTTTTCCCCCTGTAGGGATGTCTGCATAAACAACTATATTTTTCTCATACGTTAAGGTCTGATTGCAATACAATGGCCATTGTTGGGGTGTTAGTATCATATGTTACAGCTGCCCAGGTTCTTTTGAATCTACTTCATTTTCTTGTATGTATTTTGATAAAATAAATCATAAACTCAGAAATTTTATGTCTGAGACTAATTGTTCATAGATTGCTGAAAGAAAATAAGTGAAGGTGCAGAGTTCATTGTGTCTCGGGAGCAGCATATCTAATGCTTTCTACCAATATGCTGAGATTTCCAGTTGCTCAAAAAAAAAAAAAAAGGAAATTTTAGTGGCTTGTTATTGGCTTAAAGATTCCCTGCCAGGACATTTGTTTTGTAGGAGGATGTACATGTATTATCTCACCTTTTTTACAAGGGTGGTTTTACTTTTGGCAGTTTTTCCAGATAGCACGATGTATGTCCAGGTATGAACTTTTCAATTTACCTCTGCATTTTAAATTAACATAAAATGTGTCAAAAGTCTTGGTTGGCATGATTGCTGTCCTTTATGCAGAAATCTGTTAACTAGTGATGTGTTTTAATAAAAACATGAAGATACTGTGAACAATAAAATCATAACTTTCATTAATTCTTCTATTAATTAATCTTTTATTGATGTCTGCAAGTGATATTCAGATGCATAGGATATTATTTCTGCTTGTCTGTACCTAAAACTTAACTAAACTTCCATTTCAGCAACTCACAGCACTTAAATACATGCTTTGTACAAATCGGAGCAACCTGAAACACTAATAAATGCTAGAATTAATAATTACATTGATAAATGGCTGGCTTATTTATGGTTCTCCTAATTAACTAGTAAATGGAGTATTATTGCTATATCCTTAGATTATCTTGGAACTACAAGCAGTTTACTAGGACAGACGCTTCTAAGAAAAAACAAAACAAGACAACCTTGGGCTTCTGGGTTTTAATATACTTCTGTAACATTGACTGTCCTAGGGAATGTTCTAGTGCTTGTTTTTTTCTGTGCAGTCCATGGCCATAACCCTTGAGTCATAAGTGATTATAAGAAATACTTTCTCATCATAATTGTACCCTATTTCAGGGGTTGTTCTGTCTCAGAATTCATGCTTGCCTGAGATTTACTGACCTGTTTCTTTCAAGGGCTGTTTAAATTTATCCAGTGTGAAGTAAAAGCTTATCCCACTTCTGAAATATGTGAGTGCTGATTCATCATGGGGTGGCACTGGTCCATCCTTTAGATCTGTTTGTTCCAGTATGTGCCCAGTTCACTGCAGCTGTATAGCTTTCTGAGCAGTGATGAAAGATGAGGGAAGGAATTACAGGAGAAAAAGAAAATGTAATCTTTGAAGAGTTAGGGATCCTGGGACTATGTGAGCTTCCCACTCACCCTTTTGCTTTACAAAAAGGTTATATACATAGCTGGCCTTCAGTTCCATGTTACTAGCTCAGAGCTGCTACAGTTTTTGATTCCTCCTAGCATTTCCCACTCACAATTAATTTACTGTATTCTGTCTCTAATGAAGCCAGTTCTAATAAAATTGATGTGGAGACTTCATATAACTGGCACACCAAATGCATTTGACTAGTGTCACACTAGTATGAACGTAACTGTAAGGGTAAACTAATGAGTTAGCTTGGAAAAGTGTCATAAGCACGTGCTAGAGCTATGTGAACAATGAAGTACAAGTATTTATTGGGAGAGAAAGCAGATGGATTTTACAGAAAGTTTTCTTGGGGCTTTTTGGTTGTTTCTTCGTTTGTATTTTTACTAATGATTAAGTATATCAGTACATGAAAAGTGTAGACAAACTTAAGCTGATGTTAGTTACATTATGAATAATGTGACCACAGTTTGCAGAAAACAGGAAACAGCTTTTTGTCATACTTCCTTTTTTGGGGGAATGCTTCATCATGACACTACTTAAAATTATGTTAATTTGTCAGCTCTGGGAGACACCCAGTGTTACACAATGAAGAAAGAGGGTACAAGCAAAGCAGTTTTGGTTGCTAGAATTACAAGTAACTTTTTTTTTTTTCCCCACCAGAATAATTGGCCAATCATTCAGTTTCTCCTTTTGCATGTATAGGAACTAAAAGGAGGCTTTCAGCATTGCCAGTGATCTCTATAAATGTAAGAATTATATACATATATACACACACACTCCCCAGATCTTTGGGTAATGACATCTTATGAGAAAAGGTTAAGTTCTTTGGCACAGATTCAGTGAAGATGTATCGATTTTATTTTTTTAAATAAAAAAGTAAATATACATTTAATAAAAATGTGGGGGTTTAAGCAGCAAAATAAACCTGTCATTGAGCATAAACTTAATTTAAAACATTGAAATGACTCTTTTATAAAGATACTCTACTTAAATCAGTATTTTCCATTTGACAGACAAGTATAAGTTCATGGAATGCTTCATAAAAGCCTAGTTTTCTGCAGTCAGTCAATACAGTTTTGCCATGTAGGGTCTACATGGCAATTTCAAATGTTTTAGATAGCAAATTGTGGCTGAAGGCCTTTGACGCAGAACATGGCAATAAAATCTGTATGTTCTCAATGGCAACTTCAGATTTGTCTAATCCACTTTGTGCATCTATAAAGTGAAGGGTATTGTTTTAACTTGGACTGGCAGCAGTGGGATAGTGGTGATTAACAATAGCAGGTCTGTTTTGTGAGTCCCGCATGTAGTGAGTGAAAGGGAGGTAGCCAGCATTTACTGGCAGTATCCTTTAAATGCTTAGTGATGACTAGTACGTTAATTAAAACCTGAGTGAATGCAGCTAATGATGTCCCGCTCTGTATTTCTGAAGCTGAAACACAGACCAGTCTGTCCAGTACCTGAAGGGGACCTACAGGAGTGATGGCAAGAGACTCTTTATTAGGGAGCATGGTGATAGCATGAGGAAGAACAGTTTTAAACTAGAAGAGAGGGAGATTTAGATTGGCTATTAGGAATAAATTCTTCACTGTGAGGGTGGTGAGGCACTGGAGCAGGTTGCCCGGGGAAGTTGTGGATGCCCCATCCCTGGAAGTGTTCAAGGCCAGGCTGGATGGGGCTTTGAGCAACCTGGTCTAGTGGGAGGTGTCCCTGCCCATGGCAGGGGTGTTGGAACTCGATGATCTTTAAGGTCCCTTCCAATTCTAACCGTTCTATAATTATAAGTACTCCAGAAGAGCTGTTAAAGGAAACCACACTAGATGCTGTGTGGAATTCCCAAAGAACTTGTCTGATGTGAATGCAGGAGAAAGCATAGCTTTTAGGAGAGTTTGAAAGCCTAATGGTATTTGTGAAAACAGAATTCTAACAATACAATATTGAACAAATGGAAAAGACCATTTCTTTAATTACTACATGTATGTGTTTTGAGTTTTATTTAATTTCTCTTTTTCTGAATGCTCTCTAGACTCCAATTCATTTTTACAGTAAGACTGAACAAATACTTTGCTTTGAAAAAAGAGCATATGCATATCTCTTTCTACATTGGCTTTTTGCAGCTATGGCTTTTACTTTCCAGACCTCATTAAACAGTCAGTTGAGCAGGTTAAATGAGTGTTCCAAGTGGTAATGGATACTTATTCCATGTAAGTACAACAAGATTATGAGATACTGTGCCAGTTAAGTACTCAGCATTGCAGTATCTTTTATATTACAAAGAAATACATCAAGTAAGTAATTCTGGCATTTATGATAGCCGCATGATCACCTACTTGTGAAAGCCCAGGGAGCTGGTTGAGTCACCATCCCTGAATGTGTTTGGGTCGTTTAGATGTGGTGTTGGGGAATATGATGTAGGGTAGAACTTTGTAGAGTAGGCTTGATGGTTGGACTCGATGACCCCAAGGGTCTTTTCCAACCTGAATAATTCTGTGATTCTAATAGGGTAGATCTGGGTCACTAGATGAGGGAATCAAATCAAAACTCACTGAGGGAGTTTTGTTTTCTGCCTTGAGCCTTGTGTCTTCCATTCCACTTATCCGAGAAGACCTCAGCTTTTTCTTAAAAGAAGTGCCTCCTTTTAAGCCATTTAAGCCTGAGTGGAATATGAGTAGGCAGAAAGCTTCAAACGAAACATCTTTGTGAAAATAAGTGTCATTATGTTATCCCAATTTACACACATGCCACGTTCTTACTTTGTTTTGTAACATTTGAGGTGGTTGTTATGATGCTTAGATAATGTAAAACTTGCCTTGATTTCTCCAAGCTCAGGTTACAGTTGTTCAGATATAAGTAAGTTCAGTCAAAACCTTCATGCTTTGGGAGTTGTGAAAGATCATCAAAATTAAAACAATTGAAGCAGATTTTCCACATGCTTTTTCTTTAGTGATCTAAGAACTCTGTTTTCTCTGGGTTGTCTGCTATGAACATTATTGAATGCATGAAGTCATCAGTAAGAATGCTTTTGATTTTTATTTATTTTTTAACTTTGCAGCATTACCCCCTTCTCTCCCATGCTTCTCCTATTGCTTTTGCAGGAAGAGGTTAGGTGTACAATCCTGATTTAACTTGGGTACTTTTTTGTAGATTTTTTTATGACGGGGTCCCAAAGCACTTAATTTCATGTGTAGTTGCTCCACAGTGACTAAATAAACCTTTGAATTGCATGGTTTTGTTTTTTGTTGCTTTTTTTTTTTTTTTCCCCCCAGAGAATGATACTACTTAGCCATGGACTGTATAATGTCTTCTCAATGTCTGTGTTTAGCAGCTGCTGAGTAGATTATTTATTTTGAAATATTAGATATACGAATTTTTCTACCAGTCAGGACTTCTGTGTTCAAAAATACATATTTTGAGTTTAGTGTCTTGGGAGTATGTTTAATTCCAAATAAGTTCTCCTAAAGTTTCCTGATGTTGCAGTCAAAAATCGATGATGTGGCCACTACCTTCTGTAATAGATTCACTTTCTGGCTATACAATATGTAGTTTGTTTGCCAAACTGCAGTTGGCAGCTGTAGGAAAACATCACATTGTATTGGTTGCTATCTCAAAAATGATGAGGCCACAGGTAGAATTGCATATGTAGAATTGCATGGAGATTAAACATTAAAACATTAAAATGTTTTAACTTGTGGACCATATTTGACAAAAAAAAAAAAAAAAAAAGAAATATAATGGCATGTAAGCCTATAAACTCATCTGTATTAGATAGTGCATTGGGTGGCGAGGGAACCCATTACTACTTGAAGAGAAAGGGGATCAACTCTATGTTTACACTCAAGTACATCAGTATTGCCATGAGGTGCTGTCCCATTTGGTGCTGTGCACTGATTTCTAAAACAAGGGAAGGAGTGAACTGTGTGGGTCTAATATGTGAAAATGAGGACTGGTACATTAGATGAATCCCCAAACCAAACTGACCAGCTGTTTTTTTTCTTTATAATAATTAGCATGCATAGCAATAAAAATATTGGCAATTATGCCTGAAAATGATAAAAGTGTTCCTTACCTGCTCAGGGTCTGAATATGAATCACCTCTGGACTGTACTTAGTTCTTTGTAATTGTAAAGTAGGTACGTGATGAAAAATAAAATCTGCTTACTGAAAGCAAGTTATACACGTAAGAGTGTGTTTGTTCTGAAGAGCAGTGTTGGCAAGGCTGGTTTGTGATGCCTTTTCTGCTGCACCCCAAGGTATGGTTGCCTATTTGAATAAGATGGAATGAAAAAAGGATGAGTTTATCCCCTAACAGTTACTTTTGTGGAAAAAAAGTGTGTTGTAGACCAGATGCTGTGGATTGATGCTTTGTTTATGATCTTAAGTAGCAATAACCATCCCATTGAGCTATTGGAGAATGCCTTTTATGTTTTGTAGAGTAGTCATTAATATCTGTTTTGTAGGCAATAGTTTTGGGGATCACTGAAAATAAGATTGCCTCCTCAATTGACTACTTTAAATATGAGCCACTCCAGTGACAGAAACCGGATAGCATTTGATGTCTGCTTAAATGATTTGTTGCACTTGAGGGCTAGCTTACTTTGTTTGAAATAATTTCTTTTCCTCCCCTGCTAATTAAGTAATTCCTAATGCTAGGCTGTATATGCATGTATGTTTATAGGATAAAATTACTTTAATGACATGAAGAAAGGGGAAACTGAAAAAAAAATAATTAAAATGTAAAATTTATGATTGCAGTCACTCATTGGATCACTAAGTTGAATTAGGTGTAGCATGTGATTTATACTTGGATATCATGCATTTATAATTTGCACTGGAAAAAAGTTCTCAGGTGCTGTAATTTTCTAAAGCACATCTCTCAGCCATATGGAAATGTAAATTGAAAATTCAATGTACAACAGAGTAGTCCCTTGATACAGAGCAACCAACTACATCAAGCAACCACAATTAAATATACCTGAATATCCTGCAAAGCAGCTTTATATCGAACTTCAAGTAGTAAGTAGAAATAATTCTGTAGTTATGAGTTGTGGATTATTCACCAGCATGTTAACCTATACAGGTTTTTCTTAAGTTTCCCTGAGACAATGGTGTTGTAAGTAAACTGCTGTGGCTGCTTCAGGTGGGAGTTAGCCAGGAGTCAGAAACCGTAATAGACATCTTAGTGGTTATCTTCCATATAAAACAGTGTAGCTTCTGAAGTATTGCCTGATACTGGGAAAAGCACATTTGGCCCTCCTTCTCCATGCTGGAACATGTCCCACGGTGGTGGCAGATACAGATACAAGGTAAATCTTCAGAAATGGAAGAAGCTAACAGTGCAAAAGGCTGATTTCAGTACCAAACAAGGTTGACTTCGATAGGCTACTGAAGTTGTTCCTGAAAAGCAAACTAAAACCACTTCTTAAGCTTTCTAATACCTCAGCTTGCTCTGTTGTGTAGAAAATTAGCTGATGTTTCCTTGATTGTAGTTTATTTGTGGAGATTTGACAAGTTAGGGGCTATAACCTCATATTTTCATTTTCTCCAAATGAAAACCAATTCACAGTTGAGCATTTGCTAATTATTTCCACTTAACTTTTTTGCATGCCAGGCTTTTCAGTTGTATTTAATGTTATTACTTGTTGCTCTGGAAATGAACATTGAATGGAAATGGAACATCATCACTGGGCACTAGTAATTCAGCAAAATACAGTTTTGAATGAACCTGCTCTGTTATGAGCATGCTGTAAAGCACCAAGTGCTGCCAGGCTCTTACAGTGTTTTGCACTAGAACGCAAAATAGAATAAAATAAATATACTTTAAATAAGAAAATTCTGTGAAAAATTCAGCTGTCTCGTAATAAGAGGCAATAATGTAGCAAATTTAGTGAATAATTTCAGCAAGAAATGCTTTCTGTGAAATAAAGAAATTAGCTCAATATGTTTAAATGTGATAAACATGATTTCATCATGAGTGATGTGTGGTCTGTCTGTTCCCCTCCCCACCGCCCTTATTTTTTTATTCCACCTTTCTTTTTTTGTTAGCTACTGAAGGACATGTGTGAATATATATATGTGTATAATCTGAACACGGGAAAACACTTAGAACGTGCTTAACCTTGATCATCTTTTTGACTTGTTTCAATGAACAGCAGTAATAGTGCACTATGAAGCTGTTTAGTATGACAAAGTTGCTTTTAAGAAGTCGAGGTTAATTCTTGCTCTGCATAGTATGATAGACTTTGAAGGCTGCAAGTTACATTGTAGTAACCTGCATTTGTGTGTGGAAACAAATTACGTCTTTAGCTAGAAAGTTTATTCTACTTACTATGTGATTGTACAAAATATAATAGAACAGTTTAGAGCTGTTCGAGCATAAAATTCTCTTAAGATATGGGTCCCACTGAAGCACATGAGAAGTCTAGAAGGTGACCATTGTTTTTTTTGCTGCCCAGTCTGGGATTATTATTTGCAGCATGGAGTATTTATGCTATATGGATGTACACTTCTTGTGTGAGCCAGTGCAGGCAGGACGTGGGAACAAACACAAACCATGGATTAAAGGCAAAGCATAAATTTCATCTCAATACCTCATGGATCAGGGAATCTCTGAAGCAGCACCCAGGCAGAGGCAGACAAGCAGAGGACAGAGGCACCACTGAGTGAGAGAGTCCTTATTAGAGACTTGTGTCCTTGTGTCCTGGTTTGAGGTAAAATGAACCAATTTTCTGTTTTACAATTTTACTTTCTTAGCTAGGCCTCTTCTAACTAACTATTATTGCTATAACAACCAAGGTCAGGTAATTTTCATCATTTGTCCAGTTGGAGGGTCGGAAATGGAAAAGTGTAAAGGGGTCCCACCTGCAAGGAGGAGCAGACAGGACAGGTGACCCAAAACTGACCAACAGGGGTATTCCATCCAATCCACATCATGCCCCATATAAAAGCTGAGGTATGAAAGGGTCAACCTTCGTTCTTGTCCAAGGAGGACCCTGCCTGTTCTTTTGTCTTTGATCCTGATCCGAGCATTCCTGACTCTAGATCTGGAATCCAGCCCCTGTCAATCACTGAGTCCAGTCTGGGACTTTTCCTGTAGCCTGCTGGTGATGTGGTCATCATCCTGGGAGCTTGATTTGGTTTTGTATATACTTATACTTCCTTTTTCCCCTTTTCCTAAATTTCCTTTTTATTATGTTATTATTATTTATATTTTCATTAAAGTAGTTTAGTTTTTTTGTAAGCTCCCAAATCTCTTTAATTTCTTCCTCTCCTCTCTTTTCTTTAAAGGGGGGAGGGGAGGGACATCTATCAATCAGGTTTTGGTAAATTTTGGCTGAAACCACGACACCTTGCTAGCGAGAGTCCTCACTAGCTAAAGCATGGAGGAGAGAGTGAGCGAACCAACTCCCTGCTGTAGCTGGTATTTCAAGGGTTCGAGCAGGCATAGCTGTTTTCCCAGCACTGTGATCTTCTTCAACAGCAGGGCAGGAGTCACAAGCAGCAAGATGTCCGTGAGTCCATCAAAGACTTATGTTATCTGAGTGCAGATGTCCTACTTGCAAGCATACAAGATTAACAATTTGTATAATGTATATGTTTCCCAGCACTCCAGTGTAAGTCACTTGAGTGTACTTACAGTCCTCCTCACCAGGCTTCTGTTAGTTTCCCATACTTCTGTTTCACTCTCTTCCATCTTTCCACAACCTTCCAGATGTTTACAGTAGAGCATGGGCTTTGCTTACAACACACATCCTAAGACTTCAAATGAAAACTGTGCACTTCACAGTAGGTCCAGAGGTGTCTGTATCTTGCTTGCAGTTGGAAGCCACTTTTAAAGACAAAAGGTTCATAGTACTGTTATGTAGGGGGTAACTAGTATGTTAAATTGTGGTGGTGAACTTCAGGGCAGTCAATGTCCTTTTTATTTATTGGAGGGGAGGGGAAAGAAAACCCACTAAGCATAAAGACACTTGGTACGTAAATTCATGACTTAACTGTGTTTTTCAGTAAAACTACTCATTTGATTGGGTTATTTTCTAATTTTATGTTAATCTAGCCGCGTATTCCCTCTTCCCCCACATTGGTAGCAATTTGATTTAAGTTTGGCATAGACATGAGTTTACAGGATGATTGTGGTGCATAAATCATTGGGAGAGATTAGGCTAGCTGGTTCTCATGATGTACTGATATATATAATTTTGTCATAATGAGATTTGTCCTGCAGGTCCAGGAATTTAGATACTGAAAATGTCTATCTGTCATTACCAGAACTTGACTGCAGTTGCTTTTTAAATTATTTCTGATTTTGTACTTCAGCTAAACATTTCAAGTTTTTTTCAGAACTGGGAAAAATGTGTATCTGTACCAACCAGTTTCTCTATTTTATTAATTTATTTTGTTATTCACTGTGACTCACTTAGACTTACATGATAACTGAAGTCATCTGTAATTGCAATACCTCAAGTAAATTCAATGACATACATGCAGCTAGATGCTGAGAATGCTTGCACTTTCCCCCCAAAACTGTAAAACAGTACTAAGAACCAGCAGAAATGCACAGAAATATCCACATACTGTCAGTCATAGTGATGCTCGAAAAGAGATTGCAGACTCTTCAGTTTACAATGCTTGAAGGTTGGGATGTGGGTGGGAGTAGTGTTGATATCTTAGTAAGTGAACTGGTGAATAGATTAAACGCAATCACTTGGGAATAGAGCATCCTCAGATACATAAATCTGCTTTGGTTTTTGGAATATAGCTTTTCTTCCTTGGGCAATTAGAGCAAATAGCCCATTCAAACTCTTGGGAAAACTGCCATTAAAAAACAACAAACAGAACAAACAGTTTGCATGAGATGCTAGCCTGATTTAAAATCCAAGTAGTGACAATAAAATGAATGAAAAATTAACCAAAGCTATCTTGTACATTCAACTGAGCAGGCAAATTCATTGCTAAGCAGCTGAAAATAGATGCATTCTCATACAAAAATTATTTGGATATTTCTGGTCAGTTGCAGGCTAGAGATTGCCAACCAAATTCTATGTTAGAAGGAATGAATGTCAGGAAAAATTTTTTCTTTTTTTTTTTTAAAGGTTATTTGATTTTGTTTGGGGTTTTGTTTGGTTGTTTGGTTTTTTTTTTTCTTCTCCTTCTTTGAGAACAGAGGGGCAAGTTCTCTGTTTAAAATATCAAATTTGTAAAAAGTTACCAAGGTGATGATATAATGAGAAATAGTGTTTAGACCAGGCTGTAAGGTAAAGGCATAACTATGCTGAACTAGATGTTGTCTGCAACAACACTACACTGATCCTTATTTAATAAATATACTAATATATATGGAGCGGAGAGCCCAGTAACTCATTTGAGGAGCTCTGGAGAAAGAACTAGGACTATATCATCCCTTAATCAGTGCTTTCTCTGACTTAATGCCATTTGTAAATCCTGTTAATGAAAGTTTTTTTGAAGAATACTTATAAAATAGACTCAGGCGTATGATTTTTATGAACTGGTAATCGATTCTTCATATTGAAGGCTAGGATTTTATTACTTTAAGCCTAGTTTTTGTTTCTGTTTGATGTAAGCCAACAAATGACTGTGGGTTGAGAGCAATAACTATAGGAGGAGAAAGCATTCTAGATCTCATAAAAGAAACCAACACACACACACCCTGCAAAAGAAAAAAACAAACAAACAAAAAAAAAAAACCAAAAACAAAAACAAACCAAAACCAACCAAACAATAAAAAAAACAAAGAAACAATAAAAAAAACCCCACCCAACAACCCAAACCCTTAATGACCATTAAGGTCCATATACCTTCCTGCTTGAGTGGTCATGCTCAGCCTGTCATCACAGTTCAAGACAGAGTTACCTTTGGGCTTGTAATGTCACTGAAATGTAATTAAGTTATCCAGATCTTGTTTGTTATTGAAGGTTGCAGAAAGTTGTTGGCAGTATGATCTCTAAAAACACTGTTTGTAGACTGTCTATTAGGAGAGTAATAAAGAAGCAATAAAGGCTCACCTGTCTGATATGTGAAGTTAGTTGGAAGCAGAGAAAATTGGAGATAACTTTGTCACCTCTTGCTGCTTTTGAGCCCTTAGTAAAAGAGGTTACGTAAGTTTTTATTCTATTGTGAGTTGTAGACTGTGCTCACACTGTTTTATTTGAAGGGAAAAGCAAATGAAACTAGTAGGGAGTGGGCTGAACAGAATAAATGTTGTTAAGGTTGGTAGTGTTTTCTGATGTTCCTAAGCAAGACACTGCAGAGAGTACTGACATTAAGAGAATGAATATGAGACAAAAAATTGAAATTGCAATAGATTACAAGAGGCTTTTTAATGTTGAAATCTGTTTTGGTTGTTCTTTTTCTTCCTCATAGTGCTTACATGGCTGCTCATGGCTTGGACAGATGTAAAAAACGGGCAGGATGGCTGGGCCCAAAGAGCAGTGGTGAATGGAATTAAATGCAGCTGCTGGCTGGTCACAAGTGGTGTTCCCAAGTGCTTGGTATTTGGGCCAGTTCTCTTTAACATCCTTATCAATGATCCCTAAGGGATTAAATACACCCTCAGTAAGTTTGCAAACAACACCAAGTTCTGTGAGAGAGTGTTGACCTGCTGGAAAGTAGGATGGCTCTGCAAAGGGATCTGGAAGCATTGGATGGATGGGCTGAGGCCAGTGGTTTGAGGTTCAACAAGGCCAGGTGCCATGTCCTGCATTCGAGTCACAACAACCCCATGGACATACAAGCTTGGGAAAGAGTGGCTGGAAAAAGACCTGGGAGTGTTTGTCAACAGCCAGCTGAATACGAGCCAGCAGAGTGGCCAAGTTGCCAGGAAGGCTAATAACATTCTAGCCTGTATCAGGAATAGTGTGGCCAGCAGGACTAAGGAAGTTATTGTCCCCCTTGTTCAGCTGCTAATCTTCAGCTAATCTTTCCATTTTTGTAATTTTGTTGCTTTGTAGAGAATCTCTTGGGATTCCTGTTGTTGAGTGCCTGCATCTTAAAGCTGCTGAAAGAACTGTTGTATTTGGTTGTCTGTCATCCTGCAATAAGAGCTCTGGGACATGTGCAATACTACTTGTGCATCCCTTGTGCAGCTCTTCCATACTTGTTTAAGCTTAATAATTTTTCTGTACCTAACGGCAATCAAAATCTGCTGATTACTTTCTTTTAAATTTTGGATGAAGGAAAGCAAAAAAAGGTCTTCTCCAGGCAATTGG
This sequence comes from Pedionomus torquatus, assembly GCA_013398155.1. Classification (NCBI taxonomy): domain Eukaryota; kingdom Metazoa; phylum Chordata; class Aves; order Charadriiformes; family Pedionomidae; genus Pedionomus; species Pedionomus torquatus. The sequence goes on along the minus strand of VZRU01019695.1, from coordinate 194,978 downwards.
TTTGGTTTCACTATATTTATCTAAGCTAAAGCACAGGAAAGCTAATGTCCCAACTTATGTGAAGTACAGAAAAGAGAACTTTATCTTCAAATCACTCAGCAGCTTCAGGTGGTAAACTAAGGCAGACAATAACAAGCTGAAATGAGTATTCATGGACAAGTATACTTCTTAACTACTTCTGCTTATATGCAGATCTTGGTTGCTGTTGAACAACTGATAAGTTGTTTAGCATTGCTGCGAAAATACAGTAGTAATTTTTTTTGTTTTCTTTTCTATGGTAATGGAAATCAGACTTAAGAATAAAAGTAATGCTACCAATCCATTAACTGAGGTTTAACGAGTTGAGACCTGAAATGTGATAATCTCTGCAAGAATTATTTTTCTATTATGTGCATTGATTGTGTGATAAAACTTTCAGTTTGATGCTAAAGTTCTTATTGTCTATGAAGTCATGAATGTGTTCAGATCTTCTTACTAAACAATAATTGTTGGTCACATTATAAATTTGCAGCTGAGACACAGAGGTGCATCAGGCCTCTTTAGTTTTACAGACGAGATGATTAATATGTGAAAACTTCCATTAAGGAAGGGACGTCATGAAGCCTTTGTGTTGCCTCATAAAGGAGGCAATAACAAACCCAAATCTATATGCTGGAAATAGAAAGGATTTACACAAATCTGAGAAAAGCCCCCTTGTAATAGTTAATTCATTGTTAAATGTCAGGTATTGCTTTAGAAAATGTGTATCATGGGACATGTTCTAATAATTCTTACCTTCATGTGATTTCTGAGCAGAATTCACTGTTTCAGTTTATTTTAAAGGAATGTGTATCTCAAACTTGGAAGCATGGTGAAGATGAAAACAGGAAAGTGTGGAATTTACTTGAGATATTTCTAACTGCCACTGTGATCAGGGAAGAACTGAGTTTTACAACATCTTAAAAGCACATAAACAAAACAAAAGCACAAACCAAACTTTGAGTCTAAATAAAAGAGTCATGCCAAAACTAAACTGCCCCTCACAGAACGTTGCCTGGTGTGTATCCTTCCTTGTGCAGCAATACTTCAATGAGCTCCAACAGCAAACACCATCCAATGAGAGAACCACAGCTTTCTTCAGTAGTTGCAGCATCTCTGCTGTCCCATACAAGTAAGTCATAGTTTTAAAAAGCTTAATTAAGGAAATAATTGTTTTTGAGTTGAATTAAAAAATGTTTAAACTTACGGTAAATTACGGTAATGTTGTATTTTGTTAGATTTGGGAATGTGATGCTTCCCTCTACTGGCCAATCCACAGAGAATAAGTTTTATTATTTGGTGAAGCAAGAAACAAAAATATTTTAAAAAGAGCAGCGTTTGTTTAGAACTGAGGTAAGAAGATAGTCATTGCAGTCTGTTATATGGGAAGAATTAAATCCCTTACCTGCATCACAAAATAGCTTTGTACTGTGAAGTGACTAAAATTACATCTGTTAGTTTTGGGAAAGAAAACTAATCCTTTAAGCCACTTCATGTCTACTAGTTACACTAGTGCTAAGTATTTGCAGCACGTTACAAAGAGCATGTCTTTCAGCTTTGCTTCAAGAGTTTAAATACTCCTTTCATACTTTCTCTTTCAAATGAGAATTTTTGCCTAAATCTCATTCTATGCGTAGATGCAAAACCCACACAAATTTCCTGGTCAGTCAGAGTTTCTGAGATAACAAGAAAAAATGCTTAGCTTTTGATTGTACTATATTGTCCATGAAACGAATTACCAGTGATAGTTGTATTATAATTCCACAAGCTTTCAAAGATGCTTAGAACAATTTAAGACTGTATTATGTGTGAGTGCCTCATGCTGTCAAAGCACTTGCATATCACAGGGTGTTCTTTTGAGCGATTAAGAGACTTCTATGTTTGTCTTCCTTGCAAGATGCCATTTTGCATCTATAATATTGCAGATTCTTCACCTTTGTAGCTAGAGGTGAATAGCTCAGAGACACCTTTTCTTCCCTCTAAAATGTGAGGGTTTATGTTACATCGGTCATAGCCACTGAGAGCCTGCTGAGGTTGGCTCCCCTGAGATCTGCAGAGACTGAAGGTCTTCACTCCAAACCATGCATTTGTTCTGCTGGATCCTCTGCACTGTCCTGGTGCAGCTGTTGCCCTATAGTGACAGACTGAAGGGTGATTGCTGCTAGTGTTGCAAGTGCACATTTAGAAAAAAAAAAAAAAAAAAAAAAGAATTGCTTTACCATGAATTGCGAAGGAGATTAGAATTTCTTGCAGTGGGTTTCCACTTATTTGTCAAGTGTGCATGATTGCACTTTCTTGTTCATGTGAGATACAGACAAAGACAGAAGTAACAAATGAATGGTGTTGGGCAAACCACAGGAGACTTGAGAACAGTCTGTTTGCCAGGGAAGTATAACCTAATCAATGTAAGTGGATGGTGCAAAATAATTTTCTTTGGAATATTTCAGCACTTCAAAAGGTGAATTGGTTCTAATTTTGAGCAAAATGACAGAGGCACTTGACTTTGGAGCAGCTTCCCAGGTATGCTGTGGAAGAGCCAAGTGATAAGCTGATAGGAAGCATGTCTGCTATGGCTGTTGACTAGAAACAATTCAAAAATTAGCTCAATGAAACACCCTTTATAAAGATGACTAGCTTGGCCTCAGGTTTCATCTGAACTACTTTAGCTGGTTATTACGACTATGCAAGTTATTTGGACTTAAATAACAGTTGAAGCAATTTTTGAATATTGCATTGTTGTAATCGAACTAGGACCTGAACAAGAATCAAAATGATAGTGCGTTGAGGGGTTTTTGCTGTCCAAAATTAATAGGCTAGTGTGAGATTGTCTAGTAAGACAATAAGACTATAAGAGATAAATTTCTGCAGAGACTTTTTATTTTAACAGCTGAAAATAATCTACAAAGTTTATCAAGATAATAGCTATAAAATAGGACCACAATTTATTTAAATTATAAGGGTCACAACTTGGTAAAACTTTTGATACATTAATGTCTCGTCTTCCACACTGAGAGTGATTACCAGCCAAATATTCCATGGTTGTCATATCTTGATCAAGATGTTGCAGATCTTGGACTATTGATTAATATAGATACATTATCGTATTTATTTTATGTAACTTGTATGGGTTTCTGTAGAGGATAACAATTGCTAAATACAGAAACTGCAACAATGTTTGTGTTACTCTTTGAAATGGGAAGGAATGCTTTTCAGAGGCCCAAATCCTTACTATTTTGGGATACTTGTAATTCCTTCTACTGCCAGAGAGAAAGAGAATAATTTTTTTAAGCATTGCTTTCATTGTTTTGTCTTATTTTATTTTTCTCTCTCCCCTCCAGGTGATCTTATGATATTCCCTAAGAAAGCTCAGATCTCATCCCTGTTATGCATCAGTCTTTTTTAATCCCTAAAACTTTGCAGGTTATTTCGACTTTCCCCAAAACATTTGCTGAAATGTAGATCTTCTTTTAGTCTCTTCAGGATGACACTAGTAACTTAATTAAACACCAAAGTTTCTGATAAACATATGATAAAGTTCTGATAAATACAGAGGATTTTTTTCCCAGGCTTCTTTGTATTTTTTTGTTCTTATGTTAGAGTACTGCATTGGTGACTCTGAACTTTTCAAGTCATGAGAGAGAAAATCACAAAGTTTCAGCAGTAAAGTAAAGTTTGTTGTTGTTGTTTTTCTTAAAAAAAAAAAAAAAAAAAAGCTGGGGGGAGAAAGACAGTGAATGCATACATTTGTGATGGCTTGATTGGAAATACTGATTTAGCTGAGTCAGAGGTTATTCTGTGGGGTGTTTTGCAGGCCGCTCATAAGAGGTTAAAGCAATTTCATGATACATGTTATACTCCTGCTTGATAAAAATTAGTCTTGGGTCTACCAAGATTTGTCGAACTGTGTGGAACAGGATGCATATAGATTGAAATATGGGATGGAGAATGTCCTGGTTCCAGCGAATTGCTGAAACTCTGTTAACTGGAGTTGTGTGCATGGCCAGTTACAGAAGGTATGGTTTTGAATTGTAACATTAAATCCCTGCAGGAGCAAACCTAAGTTTGGAATTCCAAATACTTGCTTATGATTCTTCAAGTTTTTTTAAACCTTTAGTAATATCTTTCCTCCCTTTGTAACATGATGGTTTTAATATTTCTTAATGTTATACAGATACATTTGATTTAAATTCCACCTTTGGTAAATAATACTTTTTCTTCTTTTCCTGAAGATGATATTATTATCATTATTATTATTATTATTATTATTATTATTATTATTATTATTATTATTATTATTATTATTATTATTATTATTATTATTATTAATCTCCTCCCTGCCTTTCCTTCTTTCACTTAAAAATAACAAAAAGAATGAGTCTACAGGACTCATAGCAAACTTCAGAGCTTTTCCTGTACAAAGGGCAATATTCCATTATTCTATTACAATATTGTGCAGTCCATTATTTGGAAAAAAAAAAAAAAAAAAAGAAAAAAAGAAAAAAGAAAAAAAAAGAAAAAGAAAAAAAATCACCCTGCAGCTCACAGTACTGAGACTCCCTAGCATTTTTTTTTTATCACTACAATTGCAACAATTTAATTATGGGTATGTTGGCTTAGTTTTCTTTCAGGTTCTGTGCTTTTTGGAGTGTAACCTAAGTTAATTAAATGAGATTTCCTCCTGAGGGCTGGCAATTTTGGCAAGCAAGGAACAGCTGCACCATACTGATGAGGGATGACAAAACTTGTATTAGGGTCATATTTCTGCCTTGTCAGATGCAACAGAATACAGGACACTTTAAAAATTGTACAGCTGAACTCATCAAAGTAAGAATTTATGGTGGAGGGCTCTCCGGCCAGGCATGTGTGTGTTGCTGCCTGTTAGAGTTAGTAGTCAAAAGTAGGGTGACACTGGAATTTCATTTCCAGTTGAAGTTTTGACCTTCAGCAAGTCATTCAGAGCCTTTGTGCTGTAGTTTCCCTGTCTATGAGATAAAAACAGAATTGAGTCACAGGAGTGTTGGTATATAATTTTCATAGTACTCCACAATACCTTGATGAAAGGAGGTGTGTAGGTGCAATTAACAGTAGATGACTCTGAATTGTACTCTCAACAAAGAGAAGTCTTTCGGTTAGTCTGCAGTAAAATTTTAATTATATCCCTAGTATCCTTGACAACAGACTGTGGTCCCAAAAGGTGATATTACAGTTTAGTATTAGTTACTGATACAGATATCTAAAAGAAGAATCATAGAATCATAGAATCCTCCAGGCTGGAAGGGACAGCATAGTTAGGACATGTAGTTTGAAAAATTATGTGCTTTATGATTTAAATTCATATAAAGAAATGGTATTTACTGGTTATGGATTGGTTTCTCAGCAGGAAATTGTATCAAATTTTTGAGAAAATCAGCCTGTGAGATACAAGGACTATCAGTTAATGAAGTGAAGATAACTTGTTTTATCATAACTGTTTTTGCAGAGGAATTACTTGATTTTGAATCTTTGTGTTGGTAATATATTTTAAACTCTGCAGTTTTTCACAATACAGATAACTCATCCTTTTGAGCTTGAGCTTTAAGGCCATATATAGGAATACAATTGCCTTCCCTTATTCAATACCACAAAAAGGGTTGATGTTGTAAGAAATACATCTTGCACAGGTACAGCTTTTTAAATACCCCTGCTTCTCTGTTTACTTGATACTCAGTACATTAAATGGTATAGTTCTCACCAGCTCATAGTGAGTTTCCTTTGCCTTCCCCTTTTCTCCCTATTCTTTTTGAGATAAGAACCAATAAAAGTAATAACCTTAGAAGACAAAGTTCTTTTGTTTCTTTTTGAAGAAATGATTCTGTCATCATCTGGATAACAAACTATGCATCAGCTCCTAGCTGTACTATCAATAAGGAAGATGGAAATGAGGGGAAAGTTGGCAAAGTGTGTGAAGAATATTTGTGGAAATAAGATCTTGGAAACAGGACAATAATGAATGGAAGAAAAGGGTAATGTAGGCATGTGAATTCTAAAGGCTTTCCAATGGGGAAAAAAATTGGCTTCTGGGAATATATGTTGGCTGATTTTTTGTGTGACTATTTGGGCAAAGAAGAATAAGGTATGATAAAACATTATTGGTGGTATGACATAGTTTGAAAGTGGCGGTGCTGTCTGCATTCAAGTGACTTGCTTGATGGATATTTCTCCCCCTGCACATACACAATTTTGAGTCTGAAAAAGTGCACTTGGTCCCAAATATCTAGACCTGGTTTTGCTTTCAGTTTAAATAAAGATCTTTATATGAGAAAGAAAGCATCAGAGGGCAAAATCTTTTTCGTTAATATTTATTTACTTATAAATGTATATGAATTGGTGCCAGGCTTTGCTTTCTGTATTTATATGGCTGCTTAATACAGTAGCAACCTTTCACTATGACTTATTTTACAGGAAAACACAATGATTTAGAATGAACTGTGTGGGGTATACTGCTGGTGCGCCCATGTGTCTGCACATGTGCATCTTGTCCTTTTTAATTGTCTGGAACTTCTGAGCTACACGCTTTTTTTTTCTCTTGCAGTTGGGGTGGTGGCGATGTTCAAATACTTGTGCTCTGATGTTCAGATAACGTGTATCTGCAAAATAATTAGACTTCCATCTGTGTAGTTGAAATAACTAACTGAAGGTTTAGGAAAACAAATGCTAGCAAAAACTGTTCTGTGAATAAATGTTAAAGGTAATTTAAATGATCTAATTATGTTATAACTTATATTTCTAATGCCAAGCAGAACATCCCAGCTTGAATTATCTCTAGATTTTCTACCAAATTTTATAGATTAAGTTCCTTATTGCGAGACATTTTTAATCCCTGTGTTTTCTCACATTTCTCTCTCTGCATTGTGTACTTAATCTGCTCTGTGTGATGAGGTATTGCTAAAATATATATATATAATATATATTAGTAGTCATAAGTAGTCATTAGTAGTCATTGTATATATAAGTAGCCAGAAGACTAGTAATATATATTGCTAGTCACAGTGTTAGGTATAAGGGTTTTTTTTTGTTATTGTTGAAAGTTTAATACTTTAATTTAGAAGCATCTGGAAAACTTGCATCTAAAATAGCTTTTATAAGGAAGCTGGAATTTCTACTTCCACTTTATGCTCTATCTATACAGGAATGTTCCTGGGACTCTGATCAAGTATCAGTTTAACCATTCTTGAGAATTCCCCTTTGACTGAGATTAAAAGTGGATGAATACTACTTTTTTCTTTTGCTGTGCTAGAAGGTACAACTGTCTGTTACACCTGATAACACATAGTCCCTATAGTTTCTAAAGTAAAGCTGGACTTCTCTTTACAAATTTCCAGTAAAAAAAAAAAAAAAAAAAAAAAGTGCAATTACCCTGTCTAAAAGGAGCTTTGGCCTGTGTTTAGAAATTAGCAATAGTCAAAATAAGAACAGATGACCAGGACCAGTTGCAAAAATGTTGGTCATTAATAGTCCTCCTTAAGGGGAGGAATTATTTTTTTTTAATATCTCAATTCTTGTTGGATTAGTACAGTGACAAATAAGTATTAGATAGGTCTGCCAATAAGGAAGATGGCAGTGAGGATGCCAAAACTGAGCTGGAAGTGTGTATGGGAAGTACTGTACTTGTAATAAACTTATTAAGTTCTTTGCATAAACATGAAACATCTTTTTTAGAATTTTGCTAGTAACACTTGAGCCACACTACAAGTTAACTCTGTACGCTCTAATTGGTAAAGGTCCTTCTTAAATACGTATAAAATTTTGGAACCTGCCTAAAAATATTCCTGAAGTTGCTCTGTAGTAGATTATATCCTGGAAAAAGACTAGTTCATTTACTTTTCTTAATTAATAATGCAATTCCAATATCTACCAAGATTTTACAACTTCAAGTGTGTAGTCTGTCCTTCAGCTCTGAAGTTTGTAAGTCTTCTTCATACTGACAAGCCCATCTTTAGTGGGAATGCAGGCTACTAAGTTCACAGAAATGTTCCACATTTAATACCAAAGAACAGTGCAACAAGCTTCATCAAGGGCAAATCCTGCCTGACATATTTGATGGTCTTCTACAATACTGCCACAGACTTGGTGAACAAAGGCAGAGCAATGGATGTCATCTACCTGGACTTAAGCAAAGCATTTGACACTATCCCACATGACATCCTAGTCTCCAAATTGGAAAGTCATGGGTTCAATGGATGGACCACTCAGTGGATAAGGAACTGGCTGGATGGCCGCACTCAAAGGGTTGTGGTCAACAGCTCTATGTCCAAATGGTGACTGGTGACAACTGGTGCCCCTCAAGGGTCAGTACTGGGACCAGTGCTATTTAACATCTTTGTTGAAGACATGGACAGTGGGATAGGATGCACCGCCACCAGGTTTGCTGGTGACACCAAGCTCGGTGGTGTGGTTGACACGCTGGAGGGAAGGGATGCCATCCAGAGGGACCTGGAGAGGCTTGAGAGGTGGGCTAGTGCAAATCACATGGAGTTGAACCAAGCCAAATGCGGGGTCCTGCACCTGGTTGGGCAGAAAATGGCTGGAGAGCACCCCGGAGGAGAAGAACTTGGGAGGGCTCATGGATGAGAAGCTCAACATGAGCTGGCAGTGTTTGCTGGCAGCCCAGAAAGTCAACCGTATCCAGTGATGCATCAAGAGAACTGTCACCAGGATGTCATGGGAGGTGATTCTCCCCCTCTGCTCTGCACTTGTGAGACCTCACCTGGAGTCCTGTGTCCAGCTCTGGAGTTCTCAGCAGAGAAAGGACATAGAACTGTTGGAACAGGGCCGGTAGAGGGCCACAAAGATGATCAGAGGGATGGAGCACCTCTCCTATGAAGACAGGCTGAGAGGTCTGGGGCTGTTCAGCCTGGACAAGAGAAGGCTCTGGGGAGACCTTATAGCAGCCTTCCAGTATCTGAAGGGAGCCTACAGGAGAGCAGGAGAGGGGCTCTTTGTCAGGAAGTGTAGTGATAGGACATGGGGTAATGGTTTTAAACTAGAAGAGAGGGAGATTTAGATTGGATATTAGGAAGAAATTCTTTCCTGTGAGAGTGCTGAGGCATTGGAACAGGTTGCCCAGGGAAGTTGTGGATGCCCCATCCCTGGAGGTGTTTTAAGGCCAGGCTGGATGGGGCTTTGAGCAACCTGGTCTAGTGGGAGGTGTCCCTGCCCATGGCAGGGGTGTTGGAACTCGATGATCTTTAAGGTCCCTTCCAACTCTAACCATTCTATGATTCTAATATATAAGAGCTAAAGACCATGTGGGCTTGTGCTGGAATTGTGCTTGCTTTCTGTTCACAGGGAAGAGTCTGAAAGTGGGAATTGTATATTCCAGTTTAGCTATAGTAAGTGAATGAGTTGCAGCACCAGCTTATTTGGTAGTATGAGATAATTTAACAATTTCTCTTCTACTTCAGCAAATTATTAGTACAACAACTTTCTTTCAGTGTACTGAATTTTTTTTCTGCTTTGCTGTAACTTATCCTCAGTTGCCTGCGTTAAATATGGCTAAGTGAATACATCCCTTATCAATAACATACTGTATTTTTTGATATTATTTCTGTTGAAGCTAGGGAAGCATCTGTTCAGACACAAAACATTGGCTACGCTTAGCATCTGTGAAGGTGCAACTGAAGTAATCATTTCGCTTTAATCTCATCTTTGTAGGACTACAGGGATACAATACATGATGATACAAAAAGGGTTTGACCCTGAGAAGCCTTACTGAAATTCTCAGAAAGGGTTGGCACTGAAATAACTGGAAAATTTTATTTTTGTTGAGAGTCTATTGCTCAGTGTACATATTAGCATTAGATAGCATGGGAAGAACAGTGAAATGAAATTGAAAAATAACTTAGCTCTGTGGGACTGCAGAATGTTACTACAGATAGGCTCCAAGCTTAAGGAGCTGTCTTGGCATGTTACGATTCAAAGACCTGTAGCCTCATCTGCCTTTCTATCCTAAGGACTTTTTCTTAAGAATTTCATACTTCAGATATTGCACTATAATGCGGGTTAAATCATTGCATTTTGTCTCAATTTTTCCTCAGTGTTTTCCTTTTATTCTATCATAATTCCTTTTCTCTCTCTTGGTTTTGCCCTAATTTCTCATGTGTGAGAATGTGGTCATTGGAGTAACTTGAGGAATAGATATCAATATTGCTTGTTTGGTTACTTTTATACAAATTAGCATGCACAACAGTATATCCCAAAACACAGATGCTCAAGTCTCTGTGGTAGAAGGTAGAGTAACACCGGACTGACCAAGATTTAACAGAGAGTCTGTAAGCTTATTGTACAATCCCTGCCAGTCATATTTGCTTTCATAGAGCTTTGGGAGTCTTCAAAGAAGGATGTACTGTTTTGTGTGATGAAAACAGTGGGCTGTAATATTTTGTGTTTGGAAAAAAACATAGCAAGATGAATTCATCATTTTATTGCTTAGATGTATTAGGTAAAATAAAAACAAAACAAAGAAAAAGGCCCTAACTGGACTGTATCTAGCAGCACTGCAGTCCTTACAAAAAACTATTTTCCTAAAGAGTAGAAGAGTAAAATCAGTCATTCTGTTCTTCTGAAGTAGAAGTGTAGTCAGTGGATGGCAGTGAACCAGCAATTCCATTGTGGGAGAAACTCATTTTATTTCCTATTATGGTTAGAAAATGTTTTCATTCAAAGTCTCATTTTATTGTATGATGAGAGTTCAATAAACGTTCTTTAGTTCACTTAAATTCTCAGTAGTGCTTGACAAATCTCTATGAAAGTCTGTCTTCAAAATATCGTGGGGTTTGTGTTTGGTTGGGTATTTTTTTATTCAGGGAGATTTTGGTGTTTGCTGTGCTGCATCTTGTTAGAAAATGAGAGCATTATGGGAGACTTTGACCTCCCCCTGTCTAATATTCAGCATTCCACACATTGACTTTATTAAAGGGATGGTCTAATTTTCTGTACAGTGGAACTATTAAATTGAAGGATTATTTGCTGCACCATTGATGATTTCCGCTAAAAACTTCATTTATTTTACTACTCTTTTTCAGATTAAATAATTGTCTAGTGTCCCTTCCCCCTCACAAGTAAAAAGGTGTAACATTGAGTGATGTTTTAATAGAGAGTTAACCATCCAGTTCTGATGCTGTTCTGTAGTTTTGTTTTTCATCCCATCCCAATATATGCGAGGTGGAATCTTGACATTGCTACATTTAGCAATAAACTGCAATTTTGTTATTTCCCTCTTTCTAGGCAGTCTGAAAAACAGATACCTATTTCTTCAAGTTCTGTTGTTTTTTCTGGGCTTTTTATGGCAGTGGGAGTAGCAATGAGTCAGCTCTCTGGATAGAATTTTTGAACTAACTAATGAGTGTTCTGGGGTGGCCTGCAGTCATAAAGAAATTCACTAATTTCACTTTTGTTCAAGTAAACATGCCCTTTTGAGGGTGCTAAGCTAGTTCCTGTCCTCTTTTCTTACATAGTCATTTGATGGTACAGGAGAGAGATTAAGCTATCTCATACATTATTAATCCCATTTAACATTAAGCTATGCACAAAGTTCTGCTGGCTGCCAGAGTTCAAAATTATCAGAGCATTGCATGTGACTTGTGCTGTGATGCTTGGTTCTTTTCTAAGGAGAGCAGAGAAACTGTGGAAAGGTAACATTGATTTTAATTTAATACTTGATCTCTGCTTGTCATCTAAGTGAACTGGCTCACAACATTGGCACTGAAATTGTTTTATGACCAGTGAAAGATTATTCACCTGTCAGCACTAAAACGTTTGTTTATTGAAAATATTTGCAAGTCTTTGCTGTTGTACTGAGTCTAATAGGGAGAGTATCCTAGTGTTATGTACCTGGTATATGTTAAAGAGGTAGAAATGCTCCCTGGGGAAAAAAAAAACTTCTTACGTGCTTAAAGGTGTGAGAAGACTGTATTAAGTCATCATACATAATAGTGTGAAAGTGAGGCAGTCCATATGAGGAACACAAATAGCATAACTGTCTAACAGCTTCTATTTTTGAAGCTACTAATAATATTCCAGTTCCTGTTTACTGTATATTTTAAGCCAAACAGTCTTTATATGCACAAAATTTTAGTGTTCTCTCTGAATGTTGACAGGGATTTTGCAAGTATTGGATAAAATGTGTCTGCCTAGTGCCTTTTCTCCATCTGGTCTGTGCTCAGCAGGGAGTTAATGCTGATTGCAGGATAAATATGTGTGATATACATGAGGGCCTGAACACCTTTCTGCCTTCCAGGGTACATACCCTTGTGTGTGTCCATCTTGTTAGATGGAATGTGTCCCACATGTCCCTGCCTCCCAGCTCTTCTTGTGTCCACTAGTGAGAACTTACATCATAAAAGAACTTCATTGGCACACTGTAGAATTCTGCTTCTTTAGTGCTACCCTATTTACCCAATTTCTATTTAGAACAAGGAAGATTGCTATAATAAATGGAAAGAGATAGCTATACCAAATTTCTCTATTGTAAAGAATCTGAGTGAGGTGTTTTGTTTTTTTTTTTTTTTTTTTTTTTAAGACTCACTTTCTTAAAAAATTTCCAGTTAATTGTAGATTTTCATGTTTATTCCTGTTATGCTTATTTGTCTGTTCTGGAAGACGTATGGATTTTTACTGTACATATTTTTACTAGACTATTGTTTGTACATATGTTACTTTTTTTAGTCTTTTGGGATTTTATTTACTATGATGAATGTATTATTCTACCGTCAGTATATAGTATAATCTTTTCCCTGGCTTTGTGATCTATAAGTGCATGGAAAAGAAAACTCTCAAATCTCTTTCAAAATGTAAGTGAACTTCCCTCATTTATGAATAAGGTAATTAGAGGCATGACTTTTATCAGACCTCACTGCTTGTTTTTATTTCTGTAGCCTTAATCATTCTCAGTAGACTGAAAAAGTTTCCATGTAAGATAATAAATTTGGAATCATCCTTTTAAATCCAGAAAACAGATGTTGAGGATAAATATTGCTCATCTAAAAGCAGATATTGCTAGTGTATAATAAAAACTGCTTAAAATGGAAATGCTTGTTTTTGTCTTGAGAGAGTCAGTGTTAATAAGTCAGAACCATCATTTTTATTTAGGCAATACAAAAAAGCATATGTCGTCGTGCTTTACCAGCTGTCATAAAGTTTTGGAGAAGAAAGTTTTTTCCAGGCTTTCCAAAGGGAATATTTCACAGAAGTATTTTGACCTTTATAGCTTACAAAACCAATTGACTTCCTTTTCCCATACACTGTTGTTTTTGGCTGAGATTTTTCTACAGCAAAGCTTTAGTTGTGAGGAAAAATAACAGCTCTGAGGAAAATAACTGGACTGCCTTCTAGTGGTTTGAGTTATTATATGTTGTTCTTATATATATAAAAAAAGAAAAATACTAATCTCTTCATGTGAAATACCATTTCAAATTTGGTATGTTCCCCCCAAGATTTCTTAATATTCCACAATTATAAGTGCATTTGAATGATATTTGTACTTTAAGCAGCCCAAAGCAGATTGTACTGGTCACATACATTAGCTTGTTTAGTTTTACTCTTAAAAAAAGACCTTTTGCCTCTCTTTGCTGTGGTAATTTGTGTATAGGAATTTAGTGCTAAGTCAGAGATATTAATTTCAAAATGAAGGTCTCTCTTTTTTTCGTCTTAAATACTATTCACAAGAATTTAAAAAAAAAAAAAAGAAAAAAGAAAAAAAAACACCAAATCCCTACCAACAGGAAAAAAAAACCAACCCTGACTAAAGTGCTACTGTTAGGGAACAAAATAAAGATGTGTAACCACAGAACTACTAAAGTGAAGATTTGGCTTGTTTAAAAATTTTAATGTGACAAATTAATGAGGACAGAATATATTCTTAATAATTTTAAATTCAATTTGTGTTATTAAACACCAGCAAAAGAGCAACTTCTATGAAGGTCTTCTCTAGAAGGTGTGGGGGATTTAGTGTTTTGCATTAAGATACCTAATTTGTGAAACTCCTCAGTAAATTTTCTTGTTATTGTAGCAAGTATTTAAAATACTATTGTGCACTTCTGCCACCTGTCAATAGAAAATATTAAGGTCCCTATAAACAGATCTTTTACCAGATACAGACTTTAACCTACATGCAAGGTTATATATTGTCAGTATATTCTCCTGATGGATCTTTTGTATTTCGTCTTCATGTTGAGTAATAGAAATCAAAACCTATCATTATTATTACCTCCCAATTTTGTTTCTCAACAGGCACTGAAATTTACACTGGGAAGAGTGAAGAATTTTTTTTTTCCTGTTAGCTTGGTATAACAGAAGTGACATAATAAATTATATCCTGAAACCAGAACATCATAGAAATATTCTCATCATCAGTAAGAGTCCTGGAATTTACACTCTTTCCAAAATTCTTACTGTGAGGAACAAAATCTACTCTCTAATTTAAATTATCTTCTGAATAAAAGAATTACATATGCAAAGATATTAGCACTATTTGTTGTGCACTGATACTAAACCAAAAAAGATTAAATGAGAGCAGGGCAGTGTCAACTCTAGTCTGCAAACTTCTTTGGAGCTTTTATTAAAAAGCTGATTTCTGTGATACTGCTGTGGATATACACTTGAAGAGCAGTGAAGGCTTCTAAAGGTAGGTTAAGGTGTGCTTTAGAAGAAGGTGAATATTTGCAAAGTTAACCCTTAAGTAAGCAGAAAAGTTAGGTAATAAGGTATTACTTCTATCTGGCTAAGAACCTTGCAAAGACACTAACGAAAGGAAACTGGGAAGTGATAAGGTATGATGCAGATTGAGGGATAGTAGTCTGAACTGAAGGGATAAGCATATACAGAGATGGCAGCAGTGCTCAAGGTTGCTGTAATATAGATGGTGGCAGGAGAATCTTGAATCAGCAAATTTTGATCAAGTTTCTGAAGATGCTGACCACTAGGGAAGATTCATAGTGCCCAGTGTGAAGTACTGGTGCATGTGGGCCCTTTAATCTCTGTCATTAAACTTAACAAGGAAACAAAAAAGTCACTATCTGCACTGCTCAAGATAAATAGAGGCAAAAGTTATGAGAGGTATTAAATTATTACCTCATGATAGGTATTAAAAATGGTCCAGCAGTTTACTAATACAGTAAGAATAACGTTTAGAACTGGAGGAAGAAAAGCAGCTCCCAGTGGTGTCAGAAGTGTTGTGGTAAAGATGGCTGTTACTAATAGCTGCAAAATATAACACTGTTGGATTACAAACTGGTAGTACAGTTTGACAGTTTAAGCTATTCAGCATTGCAGCAGGAAAGATCTAAAGAAAGAGATTAGAGCTAGTGTGTAGTTGTTTAGTTTTTTTTTGTTTTGTTCCCCTTTTCTGTTCTGTTAATTACCATACCTTTACTGCAGGCATTGTTGGAATATACTTGCAAAATAAAATGTTTCACATGAAAGAGGGTTCTTGTCTCATCCACAAACATACAAGCTCAGATGCTTCAATGAACTGATGTGAAATCTCTGTTCTAGTGCTGTAGCACACAAAAGTGCACAGAAAGCTGTACCACTGCTTTCCTTTAAGTGTCCAGAGGACCACTAGTACTTCAGAAGGTAACTTCTTAGAGCGTACTAAAATTAATAGATGTGGTGTACTTTGCAAGATTTTTTATTTCTTTTATTTTTGCTATTATTTTGCCAAAATATTATAATGTTCCAAGAGTTCTCCAGTATGATTATTTACATCTATATGTGGTTTTTGTTTGGTGGTAACATAATACATTGAAGACTCTGAACTAAACGTGTAAACTAACACTTTTCCCAGTAGCCCACACAGTTACTAGCCCAATTGTTTAGGGATCCTTTGTAAGTTTTTACATATATTTGTAAATACTTAATGAAAATGGGAGACTAAAAAATCACCATGTCAAAATTTCATGTGGTTTTCTGAAACAGTGAAAGACATCACTAATCCCTATTACTACCATCAGTGTGTTACTTTATTCTCTTCTTAGTCTCCTGACCTGGAATATATTTTTTTCTATTATTTTTTTCCAACTACCTTTGAAATTAAGTTTGTAAGATCATTAATAACATTAAGAAAACAGATATATTAAATTTGTGCTTGCTTAGAGCTGTTAATATCAAGCGTTTTCCTGTGTTTCTCTAGTCAGCACTGGTGACTAGTACAGCTAAATAGTTTGTGGATTTGAACCTGGAAACAATGTTGTCATCTGCCACTGGGAATAATTTCTCTATCTAAAAGCTTACTAGCTGTAGAGCTGAAATACAGAAAGTTAGAGAATTAAATTCCATTTTGTAGAGTTGTATTGTTTTGGTGTATTGTATTGGTTGTATTGTTTTGGTGTTTTTTATTTGGTTGTTTTGGTGTTGGAATAAACATGAGAAATAACTGAAAAGCCCAAGCTCTCCTACTCAACTACATAAGCAATATAAGATATTTTTCAGGTCTTTCAACTTGGCATGGAGAGGAAGTTCTCTTTTTTTTTTTTTCGTATTTTTAAAAGTTCTTATTTTTAATTAATTGTAATGTTATTTTTTTAAATGACACTATTTCAATTAGTAACACAATTCTGAAACTTGAATTTCGTTTCTGTATATGAAACAGATGGAGAAAAAATAATAAGAGATAAGGAGAAGAGGTCATTCCTCCATTACTGCTTATGAGTCTGGTTATAACTACTTTCATACAAGTGCTTTGAGACAACAAAGAAATAGCATGGTGATAGAGAACAAGAGGACCTGATAAAACTGATTTTATTTACCCTTTAAGTATTTTTTCCTCCTCAGGAAACTTATTTTTTCAACTTATGATTGAGTATTTTCTGCTTAAGATGTTCCTTGAATTAGTAGGACTCTAACCATGTCATAGTTTACATACCTGTTTTTATTGTGCTAAGATAAACATGGAACTTGGAACTTTTCTTAAGAACAAAATGTTAATTTTCAGTAGCATGCCGTCTATAGTAACCTTAGGGATGTTTGAAACTCCTGGAGGACCAGCTAAATTGAAATCTGTTTTTTTATCTTTCTACTGTAATATTTGAAATCATTGTCTTTATTTCTGTTAAAATGGCATATTCTTTTTGTGTTCTCAGTATAGTAGTTACTTGACAGAGAAACACGAGTGGGAATTAGTTTGTCAGGTAATTACAGTGTTCAACTTAATTCATTTTGATCATAGACTTTCTGTGGTGAAAGATGGGGTAGTTTCTTTGCAAGTTTTTGTTTCTCTTTGACATCTTTGATTTCTTTAGATACACTGCTCCAAATCTCTGAAGGTTACTGAGTTACAGGTTAAAACCTTTCCTTCATAAAAATGTTCAGCTATCCAACAATAATCAAATACACAAACTGGAGGTAGAATTCAACTAAGCAGAAAGTTAGTTTAAAAACATAAGCTTTAAAGGACTGAAATCATTATTGACTATAAATTCTTCAAGGACATTAGCAATGTATTTGATGATAGTTGCCAAGGAAACATAACCTTCGCAGTGACTATGCATTGCACATAATAAGTAAGTGAAGTAATTCTGGCAATGCCTGATCCCCTTCAGCATATCTATTCTTCCCTCAGCCTCTGCAAAAACAGCAAATGTGTTTACATCCAGCTAGATTAATATCCACTATATATGCTGAACCTTTAGTACTTCATATTTCATGTTGCAAATAGATTCGAAACAAAAGCAGGATATCAGTTTTTCCTGACTGAAAAATCGTCATTTTGCAATGAAATGGGTAGCGAGTGGGTTACCCTGCTGGCCACGCTTGATTAACCAGAGGGCATCTTGGAGAACACAGAGGCTAATACAGACTCAAAAAATTGGATTATGTTTATGCTGCATATTGATGTAGTACAGAAACAGTGGATTCAGCTTAGCCTAGAACAGCAGCAGAAGGTTTTGCAGTGCCTCACAGCCTTTAGCTTGACCATGTGGAACTCTGTACTACTGTAGCAAATGCAGCATGAACATCTTTGTGTATTTTCCCTGCCTTTGTGGTGAAATGGAAGTGTTGAGTGGAAGAAATTCCCAGTTCAGATACGATGCAAGTCTAGTGATCAACTTATGTGGGATAACCACAATCTATTTGAAATGTGAAGAGTTCTTACATTATAAACATCAGTAGAAGGTATCAAATGATGAAAATGGAATATTTAAGAGCTGCCAAAGCACAATTGCCAAATGGATCCTCTACCCAAAATAAGTACCTTGGGTCCTTGAAATGGTCTAAAAGAAGACGACAAAATGCCTGTAACAGTGGCAACCCCTGAAAGACAGCAATTTTCAACTCCACTTGTTTCTTGGTGCTGTAAATGATTCAAGATGACCTAATCTGCACAGAGCTTCATTAAGCAAAATGAATGGTTTAGAGCCAAATTGGTATTGGAAGCTTTTATGTATATATATAGTCA
Source organism: Pedionomus torquatus (assembly GCA_013398155.1). NCBI lineage: Eukaryota > Metazoa > Chordata > Aves > Charadriiformes > Pedionomidae > Pedionomus > Pedionomus torquatus. The sequence continues at coordinate 176,527 of VZRU01019695.1, read as the reverse complement.
GAACATACTTTAATACTTTTTGAGGAGTTTAATGGTGGGACTGAGAATAATTTGGAGCACAGATTACTGTTGAGGAAAAATTGCCTTTGAAAAGTTGGATTTCCCAGTGAAGCTACTGTAGTTGTGTCTCTAAAAGCGTGAAAGACAGAACCTCTCACAGCGCTGTCAGGTGTGTAATGCAGTGTTTGGTGAAGTGCTCGAGTGAAGCACCTACACAGGATCTTGGGATCTGTGAGGGTGAGCCCTCACTGCTACTGGCCTGGGAGGAAATTCACTCTTATTGCTGAGCAAGTACCATCAACCTGTGTATAGTGCAGTGCTATAGAGGTCGTTTATCTGCAGTCTTAATTACATAGATTTGAGTAAATAGATGATATATAAATTTAAGTTCTGAGAAATATTAAAAAGACTGAATAATAGCTATTTCTTGCCAAACAGGCATTTGCACAAATTTCACCTTGCCTGCAAAATTGATTTTTCTGCATTAAGGAGATTGTTTTATAATTTAGCAGTACATAATTCTTATTTCATTTTGATGTTGGCATTTGGATGATTTTTAAATGGGTCTTACTAAGAAATGAAAGCTAATGCCTTAATTGAATAGTGGCTAAAATAATCCCCAAAGATGTCTTTTTACGATGTAAATTAATGTATGTTGTTGTCATTATCTTATATAAATGATTGGGGTTATTTTGCCCCGCTTTCTAGGCTCATCTCAGTCTTATAAAATAAATCATAGTGAAAATTCAGTGAAGACCTCCCCATTTTATAATCTGCATGAAATATGCCTGTATCCATTATCCAAGTACAATTTGAAAATTGATCACAGCTCTTGCTTGCTGCCATGTTACTGTGATACTTGGCAGCCAGAATGTCATTTCAAAGGCAGAGAAGAAAGTGACTGAGAAGGGCTTGAATTAAATCTGAACCTCATCTTTATGGAGGAGGAATCAGGAAGAGATGGAAATCATATAAAGCCTTTCCTGAGGCACACAATCTAGCTACAACTAAATTATTTGGGAAGCATAACTTTGTCTGAAGTTATGAAATGTAAGTGGTATAACTTTAGTCAAGTATCTGTGTGATTTTTGATGTTGTTTTTATACTGGCACATAGGATCAAATGTACTGTAGTTTGGGACTTTTAATTTGGGGTTTTATGAAATTATTGCACACTAACCTTTTGCTTTTATACAGTGAACTGGGCGTTGATAGCTTGCTGATGGGAAGCTTTAAAAAACATAGGTAAAGAGCTAATGAATAACTGAAGTAATATAAAGAGTCAAAGTGAAACATACAATAATATTAAGTCATATATTATTGTAAGGAAAAGCATTTTTATACAACTCAAAAAAATCTCAGAGCTTCTTTCATCAAGCTTGTAATGAAGTTTTAAACTAAATTCAAGAGGTTCACTTAAAATAATAAAATGGCAACTAAAATTTAGTAAAATTTAGTTTAAAGTGAAGCTAAAATTGGTTGCTAGACTTTGCAAAAAGACAAGCCTGGGTATATTTGATGTCAGTGGTGCAGAAGTGTTTGTTTATCTCTAACTTTGGGACTATGGGCAAAATGAGCTGTAGGGCTGTCTGATTTCCTTTCTCTCTTTCAATGGAAAGATTTGCCTTGAGACTTAGCTGCTTCTCTCCCTCTCTCAGCAGCTCAGGCATCGTTTTTCAATGAGGTGATGCTAACATGGGCAGATAATGAGGATTCATCTTCTATGGCCATGTGATTTACTGTTAAGTGAGTTAAGAATGCATAGCAGAAAATAAGCAGAAAATAAGGAAAAAACAGTGTCGTTAGTGGCCTAGCTCTCCCTAACAATGTGCAAGTACTTTTTTTAGTAGCTGTAGAAAATACTGGTCTGTGAGATCATCAGTGAAATGCTTTTTTGATAAGTTTTTTATCTTATCTGGAGTAATAAAAAAAGAGGTGGTGTGAATAAGCAACAAACTCAAATCACTTTAAAGAGTTTGGGAAAAGCTGTTCGTGGAAAGTGTGGTATTGGCATTCCTGACAAGTGGCTGCTCCTGCTGTAAGCAGGTCCCTGGCTCCTCTCAGGAGTCTCTTACTCTTCCTTCCCAGAGAGCAGCTAGTCTGTTCAGCTGAGAGAAGCTACTGCCATGGAAAGGGGAGAAGTGGAACGGAGAGGAGCAGAGCAAAAGCAGCAATCAGAAAGCCTGCAGTGTATGAGCAATCTCCTCCGGCAGCATTCACCTTGAGCTTTCTGATAGCAAGTTGCAAGGAAAGGAAAACAGCAATGGGCAGCTGTCAGTTTTACTGTTTAGCCACAGTCATTTTAACAGAAGACTGAAAACAGTACATAGGGAGTAAACTGAAAACAAATAACTACACCATCTGTTATGGTGGGTGTAGCCATATGGAATAAAGTGCAAAGGGTGTTGTGTTATGAGTGTTAACTCTTTCACTACATCCATGTTGTACTCAAGTGACTAAAATGATGTAGCTTCTGATTACCAATGAGTGTCATGTTGGAGTAGGATTGAGTTTATTCTCCCATCTCATCAATAGTGTCAGAACACATGATATCCAAGGCTCCAGCTTTGCTCAAATCAGTGATAATCAGGAGTGGCAAGGGGGAAAAAGGAAAGTTGTTTTCTAAGGATAGGTGGCAGTTGTTGCAGCAGTGCTCCATTTCTGCACCATCCGTGGCTTCAGAATACTGTATATATGCTTGTCTAAACTAAGAGGATGTAAGTAAAGAAGATACTTGCTAAATCAGTAGCTCTAAATGTGTGGAATACACAAAAGGCAAGATGATAATAGAGAGGTGGATGTTATACTACTTAATTATTTATTGTATAGTTTGTCGCTTTTTCAATGTTGCTGCATTTTCTCTAATATTCTGCACTTACATGTTGCTGCATTTTCTCCATTTCCGAAGGGAATATGCTCTGGTTTTTTAGGATAACTTGCTTGTTCAGCTGTTACTATTCTAAAGTTTCTTCAAATTTATTGCTTCTTTTTGACATGGATTAAAGTATGCTATAAAGGACAAATATGCTACATGGTACTACAGTCCTTTACTTCTGTGCAGTTGTTGTAGAAGAACTTAAACAGTTTTGATTGAGGTAAAAGTATAGGATCTTGCAAATATATCAAGATTTCACTGAAGCATCTTGTGCTTTCCCATCTATTTTAAAATGTAAAAAGCAAAAGGATTTATTACTCTTATTACTAAGTCTCTGAATTGGTATTAAATAGAAAAAATTGTAGTATTGCACGTTGATGGTTTCTACATTGAAAACAGTAATATCTCCATATTTCAAGTGGTGGCAAACCTTCTTTCATAAGAAGATCCTACTTTTTTTTTTTTTTTTTTTTTTTTTTTTTTTTTTTTCCCAGTACCTGGAAGCAGTATTATATGTCAGATTTCTAATATCTGCATGCTGTGGGAAATGACCTTGTTATAGATCTAGTGCTTACTGCTTATCTGGAGATACACTGATAATGATCTAAAGTATAGTCAAATGGCCTTGTAGCTCAGATTTTAATCATATTAGTGACAGGCTGTTGTAGTTAGTTATCCAGACATCCCAAGACCTGAGAGGCAATTCATACCTAATTGGTTTCTTTGGTTCTATGGGTCTGTTTAATACTGTTTTCTGCTAGATGGCAAGTGAAACACTTCTGTGTTAATGGCAGTGCTCATTTGAATACCAGTACAATAAGAATGGGAACCAGCTGGTTGTAGGAAAACTGAGTACTTGGTGTGTCCTGGAATTTCCAACTGATGTAGTCAGTGGGGTTTCACAGATGTTAACACTAGTCTTTTCTTAATAATAACAATTAATAAAGGATAATGAAGCCTGGGCCAGTAGGAGTGCATGTGCTTCTTTTTGGAGCAGCAGAAATAACTCTAAATATTTTATATAGTGTAGCCAAGAGAATCTTTACTTGCAAGAAGGATCTAAAAATAAAAGTCAAAAGCACTCTCTCTTCAGTTTAATGTTACACAATTATCTGTCAGAGAAGTTGCTCCTTAAAGAAAAGCATAGGACTAAATGATCCCATTAGGGTACCTTCCAAATCTGTGGTCTCTAATAGCCAGATAGATTTCTGTTGGGTAGCAGCTACTAGAGTAGCTATTTAACTTGTCCAGAACTCTGGCACAGAAGATAATCTGCAGTAACAAAGCAAGGTGGTGAAGAATTTAAGAAATGTGAAGTAACTGTGTTATATGCTCTTAAAAGCAGTTTCCAAATTGCATCGGCGGAAATTTATTTGCAATCAGAAACTGTTAACACCTATATTGTGATGATGCAGTTATTAGTAAGCCAAGTAAACATCATCTGACCATTATTTCTTATTGAAGTACAATAAATCAAAGTTTCATCCTTAAAGGTTAATCTACCATAATTTTATAAATTAATTTGGACAAGGATTTAGCTTCTCTTGGTTGACCTAAATTTGAAAGAAGACGGAATAAGATTAAGGCCATCACTGAAGGGATGTGAGAAATCTGATGGCTTTAGCCAAGAAAATTGGATTCACAACACCAAAGAAGTGACAGCTGTGGGTTGTTTTTTTTTTTCGTTTGTTTGTTTTTCCTTCTGCCTAAACATTGACCTTTCAGTGGGGATGTTACGTACTTGGTGTGTAGCCAGGGGTTAGGGAAGCCCATGGTGAGAAGTCTCTCATGTGTGTAGTTGTTACTCAAAGCTGTCACCAAGTCGTGACAACTAATGCTATTCAAACTCCCATTATTACCAGTAATTTCCACCCATAATTCTAATATTTTGAAATAACAGGTATATAAGCTGGACAATTTCACTGTCTTTTTCATTTAGTTTTCTTTTTGTTTTGTTACTGTCAGTCTGGTGACTTGCAAGATCTAACTGGGTTGCTCTTTCTAATATACTGGCTGTTTACTTGGTTTGTAAAAATTCATGTTTGGCTTTGTTAAATATATTTACATCTAACATTTGGTATCAGAAGGAAAAAATTTAAAGAATTAATCTCTTTAGTGTGTTGGGATTTTGTTTATTTTCTTAAACTGGAAATGGTTTGGCTTTGAACTAGAAGTGCAATCAGAAATTAGAATAAATTCTGATGAGATTTTATCTTGCCCTTAAGAGTCCATTAAACATTTTCTAGTTGTTTGAACTAAGCTAGTGGAGATAAGATGCATAAATCCAAAAGAATTTGAGGCAGTAGTAAATTCAGTAAGTGATATCATGAGCAAGCAATGACTAGGTCTGATGTGTAAAAAGAAAACATCCTTATGCTTATGTGTTTCTTTTTTCCCCTGCATTGCAAATTTGTCTCTGGATAGAAGTTGAAATATTCATACTTGTGTGTCAGAACAGCGCATCTAACTGCAGAATATGATCTACTTCATATTCTATCAGTTGACTTTCAGCATCCATGTTGTCATGGTAGCATTTGTACACGTAGGAGTTACATGAATGCTGCAAAATATATGTTTTGAATATGTGGGATGAAATTGTTTTTCGATCAGAAAGACAGTAGCTTGTGAGCAGGAGAATAACAGAATGCTGGGGACAGTTCTTGGGCTGTGAGAAACCCAATTTTAAATCACCTGAATGCTTTAGCCATTGGACTTTCTTAGATGGGTGTGAATTTTAAGATTTTTAAGACTTCTGTTGGGTTCTGGGGTTTGGGGTATTTGTTTGCTTGTTGTTGAGTAGTGTTTAAAACAGACAAGAATTTTCTTTGTTCTGTTCAATATATAACAGAACTGATTTGCTAAAATCTCTTTTATTTTAGGATTATAGTTTCCCTGGCAGCTGTAGCCTAACTGATTTGATTATGAAATAGACATATTAACTTTAGCTATTTATTATGAAAATGTTAGTTTTTTTCATGTAATGATTATAGAACAGACACCTGCCTGCCTGCTTCTGCCTTGTCTTCCTCATGGAAAAACCAACAGAAGTAATTTTATAGGGTAATGTAGTGGCATTTTGAAATAGTTAACTTAAGCAGGATATACAGTATCAATATGCAGAACAAGTTCAATTTAAGCGTCTTCATCATGAATTTGAAATATCAAGGGAATGGTATGTAAAGGTAATCAAATTGTGCGTCAGAATTGTTTATCCTAGTTAACGATTATTAAAACTTTCCCTTTGCCTGCTTCCCAATTTTCAAAACTTGATTGATTGTATCAGAGTTTCTCTGAACTAAATTTTTCAGTCCTGGGGTTAATCATATTTCTGGATGCTTAACTTACCCAAAGCAATGAGGGAAGTAAAACGAGACAGGAATGCCAGTGACTTTGTGAAATGGAACATAATATTGTCCTGGAACAATGAAGTTTCCAGCTAGGGATGCTTCCAAAATGATGAGTTAAAGACTGCAGATAAATGGAAACAAATTATTTTATATAGTGAACAAAATGTTATACAGGTGCTAAATTAACTAGGTCTTGGGGTTTCTTCTTAAACTCCAAATTTATTTCTGAGCTTTTCAGAGGCTAATATATGGTAAATGCTATTACTGCAACAAGAAGTTATACTATGGAGCTTCTAAAATCAAACAAGCAAGAAAACCTTAGACTTAAAACTGTTAATTAATGACTGAATTTCTTTGTGATGATGCAAGTTATGCCATAATAAGAAGAGATATAATTTCAATTTATAAGTTGTTATTCTTTCCTTTTTTCCAGCTTTACTTAATGTTGATGATGCATATAATGTAAATATAATCTGTTGTTTCTAAATGTGGAGTTATAATCTACCAACCCAGTTCCTATACTCGAGACTAGCTAGCTCATTTGTTGTAGTATCACCCCAATTGTATTTTAATTCATAGTTCTGGCTAATGATGCTGGATCTCAATTTATGCATTTCCAGTAAGTTTCTTGAAATATTCTTCCTCTTTGTAAAGATGTGAGGAAACACCAGTTCACATGTAGAATGTAAGAAAGGACAAAGTCATTGAAGCAAAGGTTAAAATCAAAGCATAAAAGGGGCTTATTAAAAATTTATGAAACTGGGCTGAATTGACTGCATCTCCAGGTTAGGTGCACAAATTCTCTTTTCATTTTTAGGTTTATATGCATTTTATCCCAGCTGTTTATGTTCCTGTCTCCCCTCTCATTGGTTGAGAAGTTAGAGCTCACATCCTTCCTGACCGCTTAAACTATTAGAGATTGAATTTACACCTCTTTACCTTGTAAGGTCTTAACACACCTACTCCAAGAAGTCATTATCCTAAACACGCCTTTGATTAGTTGATTAGACTACGAATTGTCCCACAGTCTTTTGCCCCCTTCTACTGTCCATTGTTAGTACTTACAAGCGTACTGGTGGTCATTTTCTTCATCAGGTGGTCATATCTTCCTCTTCATCAGTTGTACTCTAGGTGAACCTAGCCCACTTAGTAGTCTTCGCAGCACACACACACACACACACACACACCCCGGACGATGTTATGTCCAATCTTGGTTGTCTTCGTCCTTGGTAATACTTGGTAATTACTTGGTAATTCTTTAAGTTCCTGTTTTGAAGGTTGCTTTTTCCTCCTTTGCTCAGATGGCATTCTGCTTAGCAAACATGGTATTCAATAGCACAAGGATATTGATGATTTATCAGGAAAGGCCAGTCTGTGAGACTGAACAATCTCTAGGGCCCTTTCAGGATGTACATCTTGACCAAAGGATACAAAGGAGCTGAAGCAAAACTTTAAACCCATTTCTCACAAAGACATTCAAAACTACAGTTATAAACTGTGTAACAACCATTGGTATTGAATCAATATGTATCATATACATATCCTCCTGTGTCGTTCCTTGGTCAGAGCAGTTCTCTTGATAATTGCCCTTTGTAAGCTTCTGTTTGTTCATTTCAATATATATGATGGGATTGTCAGCCTGTTGTTTTTCTGTGCAGATTAGTAATGTCCAGCAATAAGCTGCTTTTCTTAATACTGTTACCAGAGCATCAGACAAACTGGCTGTAAGAAATCCTAATAATTAAGCATTTTTGTATGTGTTTCAGTATGATGATCATCTCAGGGTAGAAACAATATCCTCTGATCTGCGGTGGAATAAACTTGCTGTTGGGTGTCTAATAGGCATTAAGACCTAACGTGAACAAATTCTTTGAGTTAATATAATAGCACGTTTCACTATTAATTATTTTTCTTTTTGTTTATAGTCTTTTACATCCCTCTAATGTCAGAAGATTTTCTGCACATTATTAACATGTTAAGTTGATAACAACACTAAAACTAATGTTTGGAAAACTGAGTTCATATTTGCAAAGTTAAAGTTGCAGTGGTTCTACATCCAGTCTTGTTACTTCCCAGAATAAGAACTTTGTGGCGTAACTGAAGGTGCACCAGTTATAGATGTATTTAGATATACCTCTTCACATAAAAAGTTATCTTAGTATACTATAACGCCTATCAGCTTTGATTTCCTGAGAAGATCAGAAGCATTAAACAAGCAAATGTTAAAAATGAAGTAAACCTAAGAACACGGATTATTGAAAAGCAGAGAATTGTGAAATTCTACTGAATCCTTACTTTCTGTGTTTATCTATGGCTGTGGGTTTTTCCAAAGTACTTAATAGAATTATTTCCCTTTGTTGTAGATAGTGGAATTTTTTCCTATTGTCTAGCTGTTATTTTAACACTATGCCATGCTGGGGACTGTGCTATAACTAAAAATTTTCCTTAAATACTATGTTTCATGGCTCTAAGTGGAAACAATAAGTGTTGATTCATCTCAACTGTTATTACATCAGTTAGACAACTGATATAACAAGTCCCACCATTCAAACAACGTGATGACTCACTTTGTTAATCACTTGCTCTGTGACAAAACATATTGGATGTAGTTTCTTGTTAAATAATATGTGTTCCCTTGAGTAGTGTAAGCATTAAGATCTGAACATGGCTTTGTCACTTGAATGGTAAAATTACTTGAATGAAAATCCCAAATTTAGTTCTTAACAGAGCAGGAATTCTAAGTTGTCTTAAGCTGTAGAGCAGATGTGTGTGCTACATAAATAAAGGATTGAGATCAGATAAGAAAGAGACTGAAACTCTGGCCACAACACATGCCATCAATATGCAACTTGACTGTTTTGATAGAATTTGAATAGTTGTTTCAGCATCCAGCATGCATGAACGCAGGGTTGCTTAGGATGTATTTGTTAAGATGCAAAAATCATCCTGGGTAAATAACAAAAACATAGGCCTTCTGTTAGGCAGTCTCTAGCAGATGCTAATCAGCAAGGAAATCTGTTCATCTACTCTATTTCAAGCCCAAGCTCAAATACAGCTGCCAATGCTTACGTTGATATAAATGAGGGATAATGAATACAAGCTGTATAAAGGAAAATTCCAGTAGAATGATACGAAAAGAAATTTTGCAGTGAGGGTCATCAGTACTGGAACAGGTGCCTAGAATGTAAAATCTGTAGCTTTGGGGATAGTCAGAACTTGGCTGACACATTCCTGAGCAACTCGCTTGAAAAGTGAAGTCAGCCAAGTTGGTGGTGTAGGAGGGGTCTGGAAATCAGCCACATGACCTTCTTGGGTCATCTTCCCCCAAAAAACAATTCTGTGATTTTCGTAGGAAGGTGCAAAATAAGCCTTAACGATATCTAGATTGCCTTTATTCAAGCATTCAAGTCATAATTCAATTTATACCCTTAAAACCTTAAAAAGGTACCATAGCTTTTAAGGATAGTATCCAACTATGTGGGTTACTAGTTATGTTTTTAATATAGATCTGCTAAACTCATTATTTGAAGCAGATGTGATAAAAGGTAGCATTGACTAGGTATTTTCTCTCTAAAGCAAATTTTATTCATGTTTAACGTAGACTTCTCCACAATGCTCATTTTCTTTCATGTTCATTCTTTACTCAAATATAAATTTAAATGGAATCATAGAATCCTCCAGGCCGGAAAGGACCTCCAAAGGTCATCTAGTCCGACCTCCCCACAGTCGCAGGGACACCCCCAAGTAGACCAGGTTGCCCAGGGCTACATCAAGCCTCGCCTTGAATATCTCCAAGGAAGGGGCCTCAACCACCTCCCTGGGCAACCTGTTCCAGTGCTCAACCACCCTCATATTTTTTCTAATATTCAACTTAAATCTACCTTTCTCCAACTTAAGTCCATTGCCCTTTGTCTTATTACAGCAAGCCTTTGTGAACAGACCCTCCCCAGCCTTCCTGTAGGCCCCCTTTAGGTACAGAAAGGCTGCGATTAGGTCTCCTCGGAGCCTCCTCTTCTCCAGGCTGAACAGCCCCAGTTCCCTCAGCCTATCTTTGTAGCAGAGGTGCTCCAGCCCTTTGATCATCTTCGTGGCCCTCCTCTGGACCCGCTCCATCAGGTCCATATTCTTCCTATATTGAGGGCTCCAGACCTGCATGCAGTACCGCAGGTGGGGTCTCACTAGAGCAGAGCAAAGCAGCAGAACCACCCCTCTGGATCTGCTGGCAACACATCTTTTGATGCAGCCCAGGATGCGATTGGCCTTCTGGGCTGCAAGTGCGCACTGCCTGCTCATGTCTAGCCTCTTGTCCATCATTACTCCCAAGTCCCTTTCTTCCGCGCTGCTTTCCAGTACCTCGTCTCCCAGTCTGTACTGATAGTGAGGGTTGTTCCGGCCCAGGTGCAAAACCCTGCAGTTGCTCTTGTTGAACCTCATGAGGTTCATCTGGGTCCACCTCTCCATGCTATCCAGGTCCCTCTGGATGACATTCCTTCCCTCCAGGGTGTCAACAACACCATACAGCTTGGTGTCATCTGCAAACTTGCTAATGGTGCATTCAATCTCTTTGTCTATATCATTGATAAAAATGTTAAACAGTATTGGTCCCAGCATGGACCCTTGAGGGACACCACTTGTGACTGCTCTCCAGCTGGACTTCAGGCCATTGATCACCACCCTCTGGATGAGACCATCCAGCCAGTTCCTTATCCACTGAACAGTCCACCCATCGAATCCGTATCTCTCCAATTTATCAATCAGTATTTTGTGGGGGACCCTGTCAAAGGCTTTGCAGAAGTCCAGGTAGATGACGTCAACAGGTTATCCTCTGTCTACCGACACAGTAACTCTGTCATAGGCAGCCACCAGGTTAGTCATGCAGGACTAACTAAATGAAGGAAGTATTTCCTTCTCTTAGAAAATAACTTTGAATGTGTAAGAAGCATTGACTTAATGTGGTTGTACATGTAACTTTGATTCATATGAAGTATTAGAAATTTCCTATTTTATACTTATAAACATATTTTAAGACTTGGAGACAAGTGCACAGGCAAAAATGAAACCCCCAAAAGGTAATCATTGGTATAGTGAAATTTCTGAGCTAAAACACAAAATTCTGATTGTGTATAAACAAAGTGATTGATCTGATCTTCAGAACTCTGGACAAGTGGTAAAGACAGACGGCCTATACTGAGGTTTGAGTTCTACAAATACTTAATGTACTCTCTGCAGGAAGTAGTTGAAGCTGGAATTGAAAAGAAAGTGCTGAGGCAGTTTTGTCATGGTAGGATTTTTTTATAGACACACACATATACCTAGTGCAACTACCAGATGCATGCTTGTATGCAATTTTGAGTGATTTTGTACCAGTTTCTTTGCAGTCAAAATCTGGGTGAGCAACAATCTGTAACTGCTACTCAGGATACCCTGAAGGGGAGAAAAGGGAGAACTTCTGCAAAAAGATGTGTAGTACATGGGGTAAAAACTGTTAGGCTTGAGGCTGAACCAAGATAATATTACCTTTAGTTCTTTTAGTACATTTCAGTACTTAAGTCCTTTACACAGATGGCAAAATTTGTTCTTTGATACTTGCATCTTGTCATTATTTCAGTCTGCACTTGATAAAATACTTCAGTTCTTTTTCTTTGTATCTTGTCAGGAGCAAGTCAGGTGTTGATTCAGAATGAAATACAAGCAAAAGGGATGCAAAACTTTCCTTCCTCCACTTTCAGCATGACACAGAGTTTTTAGTACTTGGCTGTACATACATATATTTCTATGTGAAAATGTGGGACTGAACTAAGTTTGTTCGAACTAAGCTGCCCATCCAAACTCTATTGTTAGTTGGTTTGTTGTGTTTTGCTGAAAGCTTTAGTAGCATTTTCAATAGCTCAGACAATAACCAAAATAGCAAAGTTGGGGTGAATGAGATGCCTTCTGAAAAATTACAAACTTGGTAAGATGACTCTATTTCCAGATTATGCAGACAAAATCTATAGTAATTTTACTATAAATAAAATAAATGTTAAAATAATATGTATAAAAAGAGTCTTTTTGTGTTTCAGTCTCATTATGTAAGATAATTTCTTCTAGGTTGTAATTTTATAAAATGACATTATTATTTCAACTTATTAAAGAGCTACCAGTAATTTAAAGGAATTTCATCGTTATCTGGCTGCTGGTCATTTAGGGAAGATTACAGAAGGGGAAGAGAAAATTACAAAATGGAACAGAAAGTTAATAAGAACTCACAAAATAGAGCAAGAAGAGTTTTAGCCATCCAATTACTAATGGAATTTTTACATATGCTGTTGAAAAAATAAAAAATCAGAAAATATCTGCTATGTTGTAAAATCCTTGGTAAGTGCCTTTGGAATTATCTTAATTTCAAAAGGCTATAGAAGAATGAGGGTTTCAAGAATAGTAAGATACAAAGTGCTTCCCAGAATAGGAATGTGTAGGTAGCATAGCATTTTCCACTTACAGAAGACACAACTAATGATATAATGTTATGGAATCTGTAAACCAAGACTGGCATAGATGAGTTTGTCTCTTACTGTAGAAGAATTACAGCACTATCTAAAGGAGAGTGTAGTTGAAGGATGTTAAACAAATAGAAGCTTTTTCTTGATACAGTAGGCTGGCAATGTGTGGGACTTCTTGCTGCAAGAAGTTACGGCTGTTAAAAGTTTACATTGTTTCAGGGAAAAAAAAGGGAATAATTAATTGTTGGGATGATTGCTATTAAATTCTTGCACACAGAGGATTATACTGTTCTATCAAAATGTCATGCCTTATTTAATAAAATATTATATTTCTTCTAGAAGACTTCTGGAGGGGGAAAAATTAAAATTTTTACATTAATACAAATTTTACAGTGTTGCATCTCTTGCATTTCTGGCAGAGATAAGATCTTCAGTTTCAAAATGTCTCTGATAAGAAGTATCTACCCAGCCTTGAGTCAGATAGCAGTGAGAGAAGTGTAGAAGAGAAGTAGGGTTTGATTCTGTGATGTCTGGAATGTTACAGAGATAGTTGGGCAGCAAGTACCTGACAGCTTACTTGTTTTGTGCTACGCCTTCATCTCTTTTCAAGGTTCTTCATTAAAGAAAGGAACATTGTTAAATATGCTTTCTTTTTATCCAAAGAAACATGGGAAGATTTGCAGTCAGCTTCTTATGTCCTGTTTTACTCATGTTCTGCAGTGTTTCTTTTATTAACTGAGGTACCTTGCAGAAAGGGTTGGTTAGCAGATCTTCCTTCCAAACTACCAAGCAGAGAACTCAAAAGATGAAGGCCTCTGAACTGTTTAATAATTTCTATTTACTATTACAATTAAGTAGAACTACAACTTTTAAACTAAAAAGAAAACATATTATAAGTACAGATACATCAAACATTAATCTTGACCTCTGTTAAATAATCTCAAAAATTTTTAATCTGCATTTAATTAGCTGAAGATATTTGGTCTCTCCTTTTGAGAATGAGAATAATGTTTAAAATGGTTTGTACAGCTTCTATCCTCACCAAGTGCAGCATAATGTGGAAATAAAGGTTTGGACTTGCAAAGAGATCCTATTCTCAGTCTTCTCTACAGAGGGACTATCTGTATGGGATATTATATGGCAGGAATTTTTATTATAATAATGTAAAGTTACTCCTGTAAGATAGATCATAAAGGAACTTGCTGCTTTACAGTAGGTAGATGCACAGTATGATTCATTAAAATCGCAAGTTCTTAAAAATTCCTTCTCTTTCATTTTCAAACTTCAGTGGGTGTTAGAGAAGGTGGGAACTGTTATTCTGCACAGTATGAACATCTTGGAAATGCAGATAAATTGGAACAATTTAGGGATGGCTGGGTTAGCTGAAACCCCCATGTTGGTGGCAAATTTAATCTTGCTTCTTGTACCTCCTGCTGATTTTTTTTTTTCTTTTCCTTCTTGCTTTCCTCCCCCGCCCCATTCTTCTTCCAACATATATTCTGATGAAGGTGAAACACTTATCTCCTCACTATTGACCTGAACAGAGGCCCAGAGGTAGCTCACTTTTTTGGACTGCTGTGGACTTCCTTTTGTTTTCTGTTAAAGCACAAAACCCCCTCCTTCCTGCATTACCTCTTCTGAATCTGCAAACACAACGTTTTTCTGGCCACTCTTATAGTACCCATCCCCATCTTTGCCCTGCAGACAAAAGGATAGTTTGGTATATTATGTATTAGACTTCCAAATAACTTCTCTACTAAATGAAAAGGGAGACATCTCCCACACACTGCCCCTGCAAAGTGAAATGTGTTCTGTGTGAATAGCAGTTTAGGCAAGAGTTGAGAGCTCTCATAGTAAGATGAACTTTTACAATTCATCAATGTTACTTTTTTCAAATTTGTTCTTTAAAGTAGAGATTGTAAAAGACTTCTAAGGGCTGGTTGTAAAGGCTTAAATGTTCTACCTCTAAAATGATGAAATGCAATTCGGTGTACATTACTTCTATTCATTTGAATCTGCCAAGACAGGCCAGTTAGGGTTAAAGATGATGCAAGAAACTAGACTAAGATCACTAACAGTGTTCCTTGTACATTAATGAAATATCCTAACTTCATAAATGACCTCCTGGCAGTTCTGGTGCTGCTGTGTCTGTACAGAACTAGTTTTATAGAAGTGAGAAGCTCTGTGATTCTGTTATCTCCCTGAAATTTCTAGCTTTTAGATTCCTTGGAGTTAACAGGCTCATAAGTATTTATAGAAAAGGAAAAGTTTTAGAAAGTTTGCAGATGTTTTATTATAATGTCATTATAATGACTCCTGATACAGTATGAATAAAAAAGCTCTGTCTTACTATCAGTAATAATTAATAATTTCCCACTGAATTATTAAAATATTTTTAAATGATTATACACTTTTCTCAACCTTTACTGCAAAGTTTTAAAATGGAAACTTTTTTTATTATTGAATAAAACATCTTAATTTTTCCTTCCTTTTAATAATGTTACGGAGAGACTATCTGTGATAGCTGCCATTGTCTCTTGTACCTCTGTTTGGATGGACAGTTAGGTTTTCTTTTCAGACTTTATTAAACTTAGCCTTCATGGTTGAGAGTGACTTTATTGTCCTGTACTCCCATTCTGGTGACAGTGGGATGTTGGCACTGTCAGAGCGTTCCTGTGGTGGTGTAGAAGCGGGACAGCTTTTTGTTTTGTGAGTGAGCAGCTGCTCAAAAAGATGTTTAAGACCAGCATTGTATCATCTGCTGTAAGGTGACTTACATTTTGCTAATACACACAAGACAAGTTAGACTGTTATTATTTCAATGGTTTTGAGGAATCTCATGACATCATATAGAAAACATGCACTTTAACCCAGAACATCTACATTCAGGATTATGGTTTAGTGTCCCTAAAGCATTTGTAATGGTGTATCTTTTTTGTTAAGTTGGAGTGATTTCATTCTTCTTTTTCCTACTTTTTAATTATCACTATTCCTCTTTGGTGTAAGCCCTGAGGTGAGTTTGTGTCTCAGTGATAGAATGAGGGCAGCAGTGGAAAACTGCACAGGTTTTTTTGTGTCCTCTGTGGACTTACAATGAATGACCACATGCTCAATATGGTCTGGTTCTGTCTAGAGTGTAAAATCGTCTGATATGAACCTGTAGAGCTTAATTTTCGTTAAGCTATTAAATGGAAATCTGAACTTGGGGAGTGTCTGTGGAAGGAGCATTATTTGAAGCACTTATCAGCAGAGTACCTACAGATTCAGCAGCTAATAAATTGTTATCTGCCAAAATTGAAAATCCTGAGGCCAAATAAAATTCTAAATGTGGATTCTTATTCCTATGTGCTGCTTGAACAGTCTTCGCTAAATTGTTCTGTGCATAATTTAATGTTCATCCTTTTAACTTTGAAGGCATATTGCCAAAGAATTACTCATACAGTTAAAGGAAAAAAAATATAATAGTCAGTGTGTGTCACCCATAAATAAGCTGCACAATCTTACTTCCTTTTCCAGGTTTTTCAACAGGTGATAAAGGGTATACTCTTCAAAAATGCATTTACCAGAAAGAAACCTTTCAACTCACTTCTAGTACATACAGCTATGGCTTTTAATGACTGTTGCATTAAGCTTGGTAAATTGCTTTCACTCTATTTTAAGCACATTTATACTTAAGTGTTGTTTTTACTGTAAATTCCATTGCTGTCTTCAGTCATTGATGCTTAGCACTTTAGTAGAAATAATGCATTGGAGCTAGAAAGCAAGTTTAGTAAAGTGAGAATCATCTCAAGTGGTGTTTATTATAATTAATATGATATGTGAGTATACATTACAAGCAAGATACTATAATTAATTAAACCCTTTTTTAGAAATTGTGAAAGATGTTTACTTCGGGGGACAGTGCTTTTCTTTCTCTAATACTGAAGGACTCATCACTGAATAGCCATTTGTGCTTGGACTAACAGTTAATTGATGTTCTTGTTTTCATTATTATACTGAGGTGAGGTATTCATATCACTATACACTTGTTTTATGGTGTCTTATATTTTGTAATTCCTCTAAAAGGACACCTAAATTACTGATTATGTATTTGTGGCTAAATTTCAGGCTTCTATTCCTAACGATGCAATATAAATATGAAAGTGAATTTCAATACACAGTCCTCAAAACAGCAATTTTTCCTTTTAGGAGGTAAGCAGACATCCTATAAAAGTTTTGGTACTTCTACATTCTGTAGGACTAGATTATCCTTAGCATTGAAAGCTATTTCCCAGTGTCTAAATAAAATCCCTAGCTGCAGTTTGGCCCATTAATATCTATAATGCACAAAAGGAGTATGTGCTTCCTTTTGGTAGCAACCCATTATGTATTTAGGCAGTTACCGTATACTTCCTTTTCTTGACTTTTATTTCTTGGAAAACAGTCCAAATTATGAATTGGTGTTTAGATATGTATTCTCAACTTTTTTGCAAGAGAGCTCATAGAATCATAGGATGGCTTGAATTAGAAGAGACCTTAAAAATCATCTAGTTCCAACCCACTAGACCAGGTTGCTCAAAGCCTCATTCAGCCTGGCCTTCAACACCTCTGGGGAAAGGGCAGCCACAGCTTCTCTGGACAACCTGTTCCAGAGCCTCACCACCCTCACAGGAAAGAATTTATTCCTACTGTCTAATCTAAATCTCCCCTTTTTCAGTTTGAAGCCATTACCCCTTGTCCTATCACTACACTCCCTGACAAAATTTCCTTCCCCATCTCTCTTATAGGTTCCCTTTAGGTACTGAAAAGCTGCTATAACATCTCCCTGGAACCTTCTCTTCTCCAGGCTGAACACCCCCAGCTCTCTCAGCCTGTCCTCACAGCAGAGGTATTCCAGCCCTTGGAGCATTTTTATGGCCTCCTCTGGCCTCACTCCAACAGGTCCATGCCCTTCTGATGTTGGTGGCCCCAGAGCTGGATGCCGTACTCTGTGTGGGGTCTCACAAGACTGCAGTACAGGGGTAGAATCCCCTCCTTTGACCTGATGGCCATGCTGCTGTGGATGCAGCCTAGCATTCATTTTGCTTCCTGGCCTGGCAGCACACATTGCTGGCTCATGGTAAGCTTCTCATCCACCAACAACCCCAAGTCCTTCTCCTCAAGGCTGCTTTCAATCCGTTCTCTGCCCAACCTGTATTTGTGCTTGGGATTGACCCAACCCAGGTGCAGGAGCTTGCATTTGGCCCTATTGAACTTCATGAGGTTCATGTGGCCCCACCTTTTAAGCCTGTCCAGGTCATTCTGCATGGCATCCCTTCTCTCCAGTGTGTCAACTGCACTGCTCAGCTTGGTGTCATCAGCAAATTGCTGAGGGTGCATTCAATCCTACTGTCCATGTCCCTGACAAAGATGTTAATCAGCACTAGTCCCATTACTGACCACTGAGGAATGCCACTTGCCACTGGTCTCCAGTTGAACATCAAGCCATTGACTGCAACTCTGAGTGTGGCCATCCAGCGAATTCCTTATCCACCCAGTGGTCCATCTGTCAAATCCATCTCTTCTATTTAGGGACAAGGATGTCATGTGGGACAGTGTCAAATGCTTTGTTCCAAAGTAGTTCACTGTGCTTCCACATCACTGGTGGTTGTTGGGAAACTTGTTCTACCCAGTACCAAAAGACTAAATACATTTATAGTTGTTACAGACTCCTTGAGGTACCTCCTGTGTTATTAGGAAAGTAGGATAAGGAGATTTTCAGTATTTACTTGCATAAGACTAGTTTAGAATGACAAAAATGAACAAGGATACTATGTATGTGGGGGACATTAGGATACAAAAGCAGCCCGTTTATCTTGAGGGGTAACTGAATAATAAGAAGAGACGGTGTTGACAGTGGGAGCCTGCTGAGGATGCTGTTAAGGGGGGAAAGTGGAAGAAGTTAACATATTAGGGTCAGTTTGTTCAGTGGTTTTATGTATTACATACATGATATTGAAGTACAAATTTCTGTAGTCTGGGTATTTTTTTCACGTATTTTGGAAGATACAAAGCTGCATAAATGCAATAAGAGAAAATGTGCTGGAATCAGTCTGATATGTCAAAAAGCTTGACAAGGATAGGTCAGAAAACAACTGATGCTATAAGTATTATGAAAATAATGTGTGATTAATAAACTTCATTGCATTTAACTTAAGTGTAGGAGCAATCTGCAGCATACTAATAAAAATACTTATTTTATGAGTGAAAAGTAGCAAAATAAAGGGCATGATTTTTCTCCATTAAGTACATTGAGAGAGTTTAAGTATTCAAAATGGTTTTGAAGCATTAAGTAACGGAGACAAAACATACTCTTTAATGAGACTACTTCTCATCTCTCTTGTGGAAAACATTTCCATTTAAAAAAAGAAAGATTAGTGCAAAAAGGCAGTCATTCAAAAAGACAAAGCTTAAAACACCCCTAAAGCCTACGCATTTCTTGAGTTTTGTTTTAATTCTTCCAAAACCACAAAATAGAACTCGACAGAGGCAAGATATTAAACCACCCTGAAAACAACTAAGCAATGCTGTGTGTAGGGGAAGATGAAATAAAATTGCAACAGAAATTCTGTATTGACCGAGATTACATGGTGTTTTCAAAAGCTGAATAAAATTGAAGCCATTAACTTATATTTGCGTTTAAGCAGTGGAGTTGTGAAGCCAGACAGTTATAAATTTGTAAATTATAATCAGACAGGTAATGTTATGCATTACAGGAAGGTGATTCAGTTTGAATACTGTTTTTGAGAAAGTGCTTTTCTAAAAAACACTAAGAGCTAGAGTAATAAAGTATTGGACTGTGGAGAGATATATAGGCATTTGTGTCAGTGTACAGAGATTGTTTGCAACTGGATGCAGCCTTTTTATTCCCCAGAAATTTGCCATCAGGAGCTTTAAAACATGTTAATTCCACTGACACATTGCCACTTCTACACTCTTCATAGAAACTTGCAGTTTCTGTCAGTTGTTTGTAGGTATTTTTCAACGCTTGTTATTATTTACTGAGAAATCAAGAGGAATCAAAGTTATATATAAGCAGTTATTAATACATGCTCAGATGACAGCTTTGTTGTTTGCTGGGTTTTTTTTCTTACCCTGTAAAAATTTTCTTCTGAGGGTATGGAATAAATGAGAACTTCAAGCATTTGCTTCTTGTAACGTAATGGGTTTTTAAGTTATCATCTAAATGACATGAACTGCTAGAGAACTGCTCTCGGGGTGAGTATGGGTGTCACTCCCAGTGACAGCAGTCTTGCCAGCCATCGAAAAGAGCAGGGCTGGATGGTCAGTGTCAGTTAGAGGATGAAATATTTCTGAAGTCAGATATGCTTTTCTTAATTCTGTCTAATGATGTCTAGTGGTATTTGGGGCAGGGGCAGGTGGTGTTTAGAGAAGTACTGTATGAGAATGCAATAGGTGTAGACCTCTGTCAAGAGCAAGTTAAAAATAAATCAATACACACAAATATATGTATGTATATTAAATAAGTAAAATGTAGCTGGATCATGTGAACTGTACTTCAGATTTATGGAAAACTTGTTGTTTATCTTCAGAACTACAAAGTGATACTTTGCAATTGTCTTCTGTTTCCTACAGGCAGCTCAGCAAGGAGAACAGGCTGAGAGGACAAGAGCCAGCCACAAGGAAAGAGAAAATTGTTTTTTCAGGTAGGAGTAGTGGGGAAACAGGGACACAAGAGCTCAAGCCATACATGGAAATGAATGATAATCATGTTTGTAGATTATTGCACTCACAATTCCAGTTATAGTATAGTTTCCAGCTAAATTCTGAGTTCCAAAAAACTTCGATGAAATCTTTCTTTAAAACCATCTGCACCACGATTGACAGTGAAACATGAATGTCTGACTAGAGTCAACTAGAATGTTTGTTTGTCAATGACTGAAGTAATATCACCCAAGATATAATTAGCTTAGGGTAAAAGTAGTATCTTATTCCTACAGGAAAAAAAAAATCCCAAGTGTTACCCCATTATTTCATTTTCACTTTTTGCAAGTGCGTACTGCATACACAGTCCATGATTTAACTACTACACTTGTTTTCAGGGTGAAAAATCATACGCCCAAGCCAATAAGTACAAAAATATGAATCTTAAAATTGTATTCTGATATCTGTGTTACAAATTTTAGAACTGATAGACCTGTTAAACTGAAACATCAGCCTTTCAACAGCAAGCACTTGCTATAAGCTGAATTATTTCAGTAACTGCAAACATAATGAAAATTCTCATGATGAATCTCGGAACAGTTCATTTGATGGAACTCATAAGAAATACACTGAATTCAAATGAATGAATTACTGTGTTACTGTGTTACTGTGTTACTGATAAGAATTAACTAAATCTTTTTCAAGTGACAAGAAGCAGAGATGTTTTGTTTTAAAAGTAACAATACAAAATAAAAACTGAGAAAAATATTAAGATTTCTGATGTTCATTCTTCTGAATGATAAAAATGCTTCCAAATTGAAACTATATTGAAGAGCTTTTTCAAGACTGTACGTTTGTTCTTGTGGCAATGTGAGAGTTGCTTAATTACTGGGGTATTTGGTGAAAGGGGCACTTCATAACTGTGAGTTATGAGGATTTATACTTCAGCCTGACAAGTAAGCCACTTGGGCCTTATGACTAATTCCATTGTCTCAGATGAGGAAAACGATTACTTTTAAAATGGGTCAAAAATTCAGCATTGAATCTTTTTGGCCACAATAAGAGAAGAAACATATTCTGCTTATTTGACCTAATTAAAGTGAAGAAAAGTATGCAATAATTTCCTGAAAGAAGTGGGAAGAGGAAGTGACTACTTAATTCAGAAATGCTGAATGTGTGTATATGATTCAAAGAACCAAGTGTTCATAAGTGTGAGACAGTTAAATGTGAAAAGGTGCAATTGTAAAGGAAATAAACATGTATTAGTACAAAGGTGCAAAAGAGTTTCTCTTCTTTATATGACCCTTCATGCAAATACCATTCTTATGCAGTAAGCATGGAACAATACAATAATAATTTTTCTTAGCAATACAAGCTTAGTGAATGAAACAGACTAATCACAAGAATTTGGGTTATTTTTAACTATATTAGCATCAGTTGTTGATATACTGCTGTAGTCCATCCAGATGGTTGAATCCCGTTCTTAGTGTTATGCTGAAGCAGGTTTGCTTTTTGCAGATATTGTGCCAAGATTCTCAACAAGTAAATTTGATTCTGGAGATGTTCCAGAAGACAACCAAACCTTGGCTACATGACCATTAGCAACTATTGTGGTGAAGTAGGTGTAGCTCTGTGCAGTAAGACAGTGCAGGTGATACCCTTGCATTTATGGTGGGTAGCCAGTGTTTACTTGAAACTAGTTCTAGTTCAAAAACATATAGTGGTTAGGGTACGTCAGCGTGTCACTTGAACACACCTGGTTTAGTTTCATCAAAAAGAATCCAGATTAACATACTTAGATCACATCGAGATGTGAACCAGCATGTGTCCACTAGCGGGAATGATCAGGACGTACACCTCTCACTCCTGTCAACTAAAGGGGGGCATGGATGCTCCATTCAGGTAGACACACTGGTCTCTCTGGTGTGTTACACATCTTTGTCTGGTTAAAGACGTAGATAGTAAATGCAGTTCTTCAGGTTGTACTAGTTAAAATTAATTAAAATTAATTTCTTTGTTGTTAGGGTCAAAACCTAGAGTGCACTAATACTTTGTGTGAGCTTAAAACAATACTTTCATAGTTGAATTAACATAAAATGGTAAATATACTATTTTTTCTGCAGTACGCAGGAGGTATTTTCTGTCTGCTGTAGTATTTCATCTGCAACATAATTTAGAAAGTAATTAGATTGCTTTGCTGATTTTTCCTTAAATGCCAATAATTTTGGGCAAGCTCCCAATTTTTATTCCCAGTTCACCAATTTGAGAATTTTCATCCCAAGTCTTACTGCCTTTGCAATGAATTTTTTCCTTGGAAGGTCCTATTTTAAGCACAGATTTTTATAATGGTGGGAATTATCTGTGACTAATAACAATCTCTATGGAGCTTGTTATTCAGTGAAGACTGATCACATGCTTGAATATATTCTTCTGATTGCTTGCAGCTATGAGTAGCTTAAATTTCTGAAAGTTGCTGCCTTATCAAAAGAGGTGCAGTACTGATTTTTTTTTTCTGCTGAAATAAGGTAAATTATTTAAACTAGTGCTATTTTAACTGAAATTCAGTAACACATAAATGAATTTCCATGCAACACACTAGAAAAATGTATGAATTAACAGAAGTTAAGCTGGTTCTTGAACTCTTCTAACAGAATTTTAATTGTTATTTGAATGAACCCTTATATAGCCAAGCTGTAAAACAACGTTTCGCCTGTAGGTGTGCAAATAATAAGATATGAGTAGAGGAGTGTCCTGGTTTGAGGTAAAATGAACCAATTTTCTGTTTTACAGTTTTGCTTTCTTAGCTAGGCCTCTCCTAGCTAGCTGGGCTCTGAAATTAACAGCACATTGTTCAGAGCTGTTCCATCTCGCAGTGATAAGACCTGATTGTACCGGGGGATGGTATGCAGAGAGGCCCTTGTTTAGACTTATTGCTGGAAGAACCAAGGTCAGATAATTTTCGTCGTTCGCCCGTGAGAGGGTCCCGCCTTCAAGGAGGAGCGGACAGGACAGGTGACCCAGGACTGACCAACAGGGGTATTCCATCCCATCAGCATCATGCCCCCTATAAAAGCTGAAGGATCAACAGGTCAAGCCTCTTCTTTCCGGCTCTTCTTTCTGCCTCTTCTTTCCCCTTCTTTCTCCTTCTTCGATGNAAGGGAGGGGGGGGAGGGCATCTGTCGCTCAGGGTTTGGTGGGTTTGGCTGAAACTGCGACAAGGAGGTATCTTGGAACCCATTTTTTTCCTTATTTGTTTTTAAATAACTCTTATTTGTTTGGTACAAGTGTTTTGAGAATTAGATACCCTTCTTGGCCCAATGTGGAGGTTTCTAGAATTGTTGGGGTTTTGCAGGAAGACCAGAGTCAGAATGTTCTCTCTGGTGATATGGCTGCATTTCATATTCCTGTAGCTGTTCAAGAATTTATATTGGGGAAAACTTGAAGGCAAGGTAATCTGTAAAAATCAAGGGTAGAGGACTGGTTGTTGTGTAGGCATGAAGTTTATTACTCACCTTGTCTTCTGTTGATTTGTGTGTGTAACAAGATTTACTCCTTATCTACTCATATTGTGTATAATATGAAAACCAACAAAAGAAAAACCAAGCCAAACCCATCCTATGGATGGCATGGTCCATTCTATCTGTCATGTAAACAATACTGTATTAGCTGTATTGAAAACAGAGCTTGACACAGTAAACTTCTGAAATGGAAAGCTTTCCTTTTGTGTAGTTATGCTATCTGATTAATTAACAACTGCCAAGTATAGCCATAGCTTGGTTGGACTTTACTACCACCATTGCTTATTACTCAAGAAATGCTGCACAATTGAATTGTATTGTAATTACGTGACTAAATTATAATTGTCACATTGTCATTCTCCCACCCACTCAGATTGCTTATGGCAAGTATTGCCTTGGTATTTCAAATACACACTGGATTTCATAGCAAAACTATGATGAAGTATCCTTACAGTTACATACCATGAAGTGAATTATTCAGGTCGGTCTTCAGAATAGTTCTAGACTTTGGGTGCTTTTGAAGGAGATACTGATTACTGTTGTGACAGGCCACCAATACAAGGTAAGAGAACACACACAAATTTTTAGTCTGAGTTCCCCTGAGGGAACACTGACCTTCATTTCAAATTATTAGTTTTCTCCATAAAGGCTCTTGCAGGAGATACTCTGGTTTCCTTATTCTTAAGTGGGAAGTACCAGTCTTGTGGGTATGTTATTGTAATATAGCAATGACAGCATGATCCCTGAAAATAAATTGTTGCTTTTTGAGTGTAAAAATGTAGCATGTTTCAATACATTTAGTAAATTATGGTATGCAAATTTGTACAGAAGGTAGAAACCGCTATTTTTTATTTGCTTCTATTAAGTCAATAACAAGGATGTAAAATAGTGTAAGTAAACAAGAGGTTGTTACTTAAGAGCCCCAGCTTAGATTGAAAACAAGCTGTCAGTAATGACACCCATGAGGAACTTTTGTACTAGGTAAACCCAAGTGAAAATGAGGATGCAGTGGGCTGTTACTGGGAAAATTTGAGTTTTCTGTAGAAATTGCACATGATGGATTAAATTTACTTTTGAGGGCCTAGAATAATGAAAAAGAGCTTGCTTGCTTGTTCAGTAACACTTATGGTCTTGTTGAAAACCTGTAAGGGGGAGGAAAATTGGACAAACACTAGCACCGCCACCTCATTAAGTACTGAGTACTGTGCTGGGAGATAGGTCATAGGTGTACGTGTGCTGCTGGGGGGTGGAGGTGTGGGTGATGAAGGATGGGGAGTGCAAGCAAAGAAGGGAAAGTAATTAAGAAATTGAAGTAATTAAGAAATTGAGAAGTAGTTTCAAAAACTCTATAAGGACTTGATTGCCATTTGTGGTATGTTTCACTTCTCTCACTTAAGAATATAAATACAATGTGATTATTGAGAAGTAAATTGTGTTCCTACCATGGAGCATGGAGCAAGGTCAAAAAGCAGAGTGATTCAAATTGTGCAAATTAGACAATGATTTTGAGAAATACATCATGACATAGAGCAATCAAAAAATGGTAATAGAAGAAAAGAGACAAGGGAAAATGTAGCTGTATATTCTTAAGTGTGTGAAGTTGTCAAGCAATAGAATCACTTAGTTTTAATGAAGCCATAAGACTCCACAGAGGGTGATGAACAGTCAAGTAATAATGTCAGTTTAATAAGCTTCTAAAGGTTGCAGACCTTGTTGTAAAGCTAGATTTTGTTTGTCTCTGAATAACACACAATGTTATATTAGTAGCAATATCATTATGTCCTGGAGTACACTAACGATGCAGGGAAATTACAGAATAGAATGCAATCTTACACAAAAGCAGCTATGAGGTCTACATTTTGTAGCTCTCACAATGTGGTTCCAAAAAAACACCAAAACCAAAAAGCAAAGCCCTGAAACACAGGCACTAAGGTGCAGGGGGAATAAACAGCACATGGCTGCTCTCTGCCTAGAGATGGGAAGGTCCTCCCTTTGCTCCACTGTGGTTCTCTTGCACTGTACTCTCTAAGGTGAAGAAATCTCTTCAAGCCTTGAAATTTTCCTCCACAGTGGGATGATGAAGAGAAAGGAAAATTGCAGAAGACACCAGAAAACAGTTAGATTCATTAAGAAGGTGAAAATCAGTAGTGCTAATGAAAGTAGCTATTAAGTGCATGCTAGTCATGTAAGACTCTTTGGACATGAAAAAAATCCAAGCAGAAATTCAGTTTACGTGTCTTGTGTGTCTCGTAAATAAGATCCAAAGCAAAAGATCAGGAGAAGAAATTAATTATATCCAGTTAACCTTTGACCAAATACACTAACATACTGAATTACAGAATTTGAAGAAAAGAGTAGGGGATATTAATTTCAACAAATTCAGTTTTCAGCACTTTTTAAAATATATTTACTGTTAAGATGCAACTGAAGAAACTATACTCTACAATTCACTGGTGTATCAAAACCAAAGTCTTGTGTCAAAACTAAAGTTACTGCTATATGAAGTGAACTGTTTTCAGAGTGGATGGTAATACGTCACCACAGAGGCATTTATTTACCAGTATGTCAAACTATACTTACTTTAATTAGAGTGTTTCTCGATCAATAAAAACGTAAATAGAAATGTCTATAGTTTTGCTATTTATATTGATTCACAGCTTCTAAGGTTGTGATTTCTGACTGAAAGACATAATTATGTCCCATGTTACTATTGAGTCTCTAAATTTTTGTCTCATAGCCACAACTGAATAATTTGGTCAACTCCAAAAAGTGCTTGGAACTGAATTCCCCATTTGTTGTTTTAGTTCTATGTATGTTCTTTTTTTCTTTCATGTTTCATCAACTCTGGTTTTTGTTTGTTTGTTTCAGAATAGGCTCTGTTTCCACAGGGTGTTCTGAAATATTCATGATCATACAGCAAAAGATTGCTGAAGTCCATTTTTAAAACACAAGTAAATATAAAGTTTCAAGAAAAGAAGACTATGAAGAAGTTATTAAAACATACATGTGTGTATCTGCTTGGTATTTGGAAAATAATAGGTATTTTTCAAGTATTGTTCTTCAAAAGAACTCACATTTCTAATAAAGAAGTATATCACAACATGATGCATTATATAAAGACAGTCATCATTGTTAATCAGTGTTTTAATATCTGTACATATTTTCTCCAAGGAGTTGAGTGGCATTTTATGTATTGTTTCATATAGGTTTAAAAATACAGGAGAAATGTAACTAAACACTGCCTATGAATAAATACCACATCTTCTGCAAACATACTTAGCTTCTACTTCATCGTAGTATAAGCATATGCCTGGGTGGCTTTAAGACTTTCTGTTTTTAGAAAAAACCCGGTCTGTGGCTGCAATGCAATTAATCAGATGTTCTTTTGCAGAACAAACAGAAATACACATGCAAAGAAATCTGTTGTGCACATTAAATTT
The DNA here is from genome assembly GCA_013398155.1 of Pedionomus torquatus. Lineage (NCBI taxonomy): Eukaryota > Metazoa > Chordata > Aves > Charadriiformes > Pedionomidae > Pedionomus > Pedionomus torquatus. Next base: position 149,183 of record VZRU01019695.1, on the reverse strand, counting down.
CTTCATTATAACTGAGATCATTAAGGGAGTACATGTCATAACAGTATTGATCGTATGCTATCAGCCTGCATAATTCTACCTTGGGGTATATAAGACTTTAAAACCTTTAAAACACTGATGGGACACAGACGGATCCAGCCCAGGACTCAGTTATGAGGCATCTGCTATGAGTCTCCCTTGCTCTAGTAAAGAGGAAATCTGACAGTGTTTACCATCAGCTTGTGCTCCTCAAACTGACCTTAAAAATATTATTATAGGCTTCCATATATATGGTGCAGTGACTAAACCAGCTATACCTAGTGTGCTATATATATATATAGCTCTATACCTAGAGTTGAGGCGTTTTTTTACGTTACTTTTTTTTTTTCTCAAAATACTCCCTTGATTACCTTCCCTGAAAAGTCCCTCAGGGACTTACTGATATGTAATCTTATCAAACTCCAAAAGATAAGCTGTAATTGCATTAATGCAGAAGTGATGCCGTCAGTACATTTGTCCTGGCCAAACTGGTTGAAATTTAGGAAATTGGTCTGCTTTCACAAGAAGAGTCTGTTGACTTGCAGTGCTAACAGGAGATGAAGGCAGCAAAACTTCTTTTGGCTTTGCAAGACAGCAGATGAAGTGGAAAACCCAGGGGAACATCTCTCCTTATTCCAAATGCCTTTTTTGTAGAGATACCTTGCAGAACATGCAAGGTTTATGTACTTATAGAGGGACTACTCTGACGCTTATGGCATTATATTATGTGCCTATTTTGATAATTTACTCATTGAGAGTATTTTCTCTGCTCTGTGTCTGTTCTTTTGTATTGTACTAATTATGTATTTTAACTTCTTTTTCTCCATAAATCCTCAAAATGATTACACTTATATTATCTTTGTAATTCTTTGTGACACTGACTGATAAATAATAGTGTCAAATCCTGCTTGTTTTATTGTTTTTCAGCTGGTAGTAGTACTGTGGATAGCTAATTAAATTCAAATATATAGGAAAATTCATTATAGATAAGGAGAACCATTGCCAGAAACTATATTATGAGATGTCTGCCTGTTAAAGTTGACTAGCTTAAATATTGATCAAACAGAAGAATCAATGCCAGATAATACTGAGATGGATTTTTTCTACTGGCATATGTCTAGTAAACATCACAAAATTCACAAAAACTTGGTGAGAAATTTCAGCTTATCAAGTCAATGCTTTTTAAGAGGCCAAAGATCCATGGCAGCATTCCTGAGTTGTTCTATGCTTGTGCAATAAACTCTTTTAACCCTTCTGGTCTTTATCTGAAGTGTTACCAAGCAGTAGGAAATGCATTGCCACTCTGACTTATGGCTTCTCATGTTTGGGTAGGTTTTTTTCTTCCTAATTCCATATTAAACTAGAAGTTGACTTTTGTATTTGACAAATTAGTTCTTTTGGTCTGGAACATTTGGCTCCAATAAATGTCCTTGTGTTAGAATTTCTGCAGAACTACATTTTGCATTTTCTTTTTCTTAAATGTTTTGTAGAATTAAATTGCAATTCAGAAATTGAGTAATTCCCTTCTCTCCTCTCCTTCCCTTATCACAAGTGCCTGGCTGGGGCTTTTCAGCTTATCACTATCTACCACTTAGGGACTTTTACTTTATTTTTATCTTTTACTCAATAATACCTGGTACAAAAATCTTAATTTGAAATGAACCATGAATTTGCAATTGCGGGTATTCCAGTTTGTTTGGAGGCTGCAGTGTTAAAACTATAGGCACCAAATGGCTGGGTTTTTTCATGTTTTTCTTCACTACTGTTTTTCAAACAGGATCAGACTGACCCAGCAAGGCCTTGGTGCCTGGTGGAGTAAGGACGATAAATGCAGCACCCTTTACCAAAGCTCAGGTTGGTGATGCTGCTGGCTCTACAAAGGAGCAGCTCTTGGTCTGAGATGCAGGAGTAGCAAAAGTATGGCACTAGCAATCCATGAAAAAAACAGGTATTTTCAGCTGAAATTGGTTTATTTCTTGCAGTTTCTACCAGAACTTGAATTTAAGTTATGCATGTACTAGTCCATATTTCTGTACTAATCTAGGTGCTATGCTGGCTTTGGTATTTTGTATCTAGTACAAAAAAAAAAAAAAAAAAGATGTTTTGTTTGAAATGAAATCTCTTTGACCAGATCATTAGGTGTCCACAGTTTTTGCATGGCCAGCATTCTAGTCTAGTAATAATATTAACCCTTAGTAATTTATGACAATTTTTGGTTCATTTGTTTCTCTCAGGTAAATGCCACTGTAATCCCCATGCAATACCATCTTCAGTTTATTCTCATATCTGAAAGGGGAGCATATTTGCTTGGTTTCCTTTCAGAGATTCTAGGCAAAAGGTCACAGTAAACTCTCTCCAGTGTCCTCCTCAGATTTAGATACAATGAGTTTAGAGTTACTTTATATTTGTGTGCCTGAGAGTGGAAAAGACAAAAGAATGTTTTATAGATATATACATTTAAATAAAGTTTCATAGTGTGCATTTGTGTAGTCCAATGTGTGATGGGAAAAGAACACAGGAAATGCATTTCTTCATCCTGTTCCCACCCCACCCACCCCCCAAAGGAAAAATTACAACCATGTTACCATGGAAAAATCAACATGATAGAAACTGTTTGGATCTCCAATACCATTTTTTAAAATCCGTTTGGTTGCAGCTGTGCTGAAAGGGAACAAATATTTTGCTGCCTTTGCTGCCAAATAATAGATTATATTTGGAAGCATAAGACTAATGAAAAAATACAGTTCAGAAACTTAGTGATTGCAAAACTTCAGGCATAAGAAAGGAAACTGTTAACTTTCTTTCATAAAGAATACTCTACTCTAAAAATTTAGGTTTTTTTGGTTGGCCTTTTTTTTTTTTTAGATGTTGTGTTAAGTTATAATATTGTTTCCCAAGGATTCAGTTTTCCACCATGGCACTGATCCCAAGCTTCATGCTTTCTGCTAGCTATAATTTATCTGTTTACCAGCAGCAGCCATCTGCTTGGAAAATTATTAACTCAAACTTGGGCAGAGGGGGGAAACAAGGGGGGAGCACTGGCTAGTCCTGTGAAAGGACAGCAGGCATGGTCTTCTGATTCTCTTGGTATATCCAGTACTCGTGGCCAACCTTTTTGCATAGAAGTCATTCCCCTTCACCCCATCCCAAGATACTACCATACATCAAACCCTGATGGGGTGGGAGAGTCTGAACTGCATGAGGAGAATTTGGGTGTCTTGAAGAGTGTGCTGCTCAATAAGGGCCGTCCTGCCACAGCTTGCAGGGTTCAACCAGCTTACTTGGTTGAACTCATAGATTTTTGACAAATTCAAATGTTGAACTTGCTGAACTCCACCATTACTACAGCAGAGTTATAAGTATTTGGCTGTTGTGGAAGTTGCAAAGATCATTATTAGAAATTATTACATGTAAGAACTTAAGAAAAACAAACAAAACCCACAGAAAAATAGTTATTATTCCTCCTGGAATCTCTGCTAAGGCACATGGAAAATAAGGAGGTGATTGGAGACAGCCAACATGGCTTCACCAAGGGCAAATCCTGCCTGGCATATTTGATGGTCTTCTACAATACTGCCACAGACTTGATGGATAAAGGCAGAACAATGGATGTCATCTACCTGGACTTAAGCAAAGCATTTGACACTGTCCCACATGACATCCTAGTCTCCAAATTGGAAAGTCATGGGATCGATGGATGGACCACTCAGTGGATAAGGAACTGGCTGGATGGCTGCACTCAAAGGGTTGTGGTCAACGACTCAACATCCAAGTGGTGGCTGTTGATGAGTGGTCTCACTCAAGGGTCAGTACTGGGACCAATACTATTTAACATCTTTGTCGGAGACATGGACAGTGGGATAGAATGCACCACCAGCAAGTTTGCTGACACCAAGCTCGGTGGTGTGGTTGACATGCTGGAGGGAAGGGATGCCATCCAGAGGGACCTGGAGAGGCTTGAGAGGTGGGCTAGTGCAAATCACATGAAGCTGAACCAAGCCAAGTGCAGGGTCCTGCACCTGGAATGTGGCAATCCCAGGCACAAATAAGAGGTTGGGCAGAGAATGGCTGGAGAGCAGCCTTGAGGAGAAGGACTTGGGAGTGCTCGCACATGAGAAGCTCAACATTAGGCGGCAGTGCGTGCTGGCAGCCCAGAAAGCCAACCATATCCTGGGCTGCATCAAAAGAAGCGTGACCAGCAGGTCATGGGAGGTGATTCTGCCCCTCTACTCTGCACTTCTGAGACCCCACCTGGGACCCCAGCTGAGTCCTAGCTGGACTTCTGTGTCCAGCTCTGGAATCCTCAACAGAGAAAGGAGTGTTGGAATCAGTCCAGCAGAGGGCCACAGAGATGATCAGAGGGATGGAGCACCTCTTCTATGAGGACAGGCTGAGTGAGCTGTGTCTGCTTAGCCCAGAGAAGAGAAGGCTCCAGGGAGACCTTATAGCAGCCTTCCAGTATCTGAAGGGAGCCTACAGGAGAGCAGGAGAGGGACTCTTTGTCAGGAAGCATAGTGATAGGACAAGGGGTAATGGTTTTAAACTGGAAGAGGGGAGTTTTAGATTGGTTATTAGGAAAAAATTCTTTCCTGTGAGGGTGGTGAGGCACTGGAACAGTGTCAAGGGGGTGGAACTCGATGATCTTCCAATTCTAACCATTCCATGATTATTCTAATAAGCTCCATAAAAGCAGACAGAAAAGTTAAGTGTAGACCATTAACTGTTGTTAAAGCAACCAAATCAGTTATCCATTTTTCAGTTGTCTTTTCATTGCCATGGTAGAAACATTGATTTCTATCTCTTAGAGATATTTAATTGCAGACTTGTAGCTTAATCTGGCATAGTGGTATGGAAGCTCTTTTTCAGTGCTTCTGTAAGAAAGTAGTAAGCTAAATCAATAATGCCATATGACATAAAAGAGAAAAGAAATTTCTTTACAACATCAAGCAAGGTTTTAGCAATCTGATCCACATTCATGCTATTGAGTGCTTTGTCAAATATCTGGGCAAGGATCAGTAATTGATTTTGCAGTATTTGCCCACCTGATGTGAATGTCCATGTGCAGCATGGCTGAGTGGCATTCGTGCAAACTTTGCTCTGTTAAGTTGCCGGGAGACAGTAAGATGTTTCTAAACTATGCTGTGGTTTATGAATTTCTTTGTTTGTTGGTGATGAATGAAGTAGGAATTTAAACTCTTACCTTTAGGAATAACCATCTGTTACAAAACAGATCATCGATGTCTCCTTTAGCAGCCCAATGCAGTATGATTACAAATTAGTTACCTCTGAGTAAGAGAGGTAATTAAAGAGAGCAGACCAATGGACTCTCTGTTACTCACTGCACCAAGAGCATCCTTAAAAAGCAGTATGTTTTAGATTCTATAGAGACTATGTGGATCGGGCATTCTTAGAGTGATGTGCACAGCAATGAAAAGCAATGAGACATTGGCTTCAGAGACCTGCAGAGCCTGAAAGTTGGAGGGCAAAGTGGCAGCCTTCTGTGGGTTATAAACAAAGTTTTATTAATTTATTTATTTAAAGGCAGTTCAGCTTCTGTGGTCAAGCTGAAGCCTGTTTGGCAGCATATTTTTAGGTGGGTTAATAAAGAAAGCACACTCTTTTCTCCATAGTAATGAAACATGTTTTATACCAGGCGTTGTTGGGTATCATAAAACATCTGTTTATGTAAGTTTTAAAAAAATTAAATTCATGGAAAAAATGCACTTCTTTCACTCCTTTAAGACCTAATGTATACCTGGATTTTGAAGCCTGTATTACTCTGACTACAGTTAGAATTATGTAGAATTGTATAAAATAGAACAGTTTAAAAAGCAGAATGATAAGTAGAATTCAAAGACCTTCTTCTTGGATGCCTATCTTGAGTGTGGACATTGTGCTAGATTTCTCACTCTGGACAGGGAACTTTCTAAATACAAGATCAGGTGCTGAAAGTTTGCAAGTTCCAAATACTGGATTTGTTTTGTCAACTATAAAATAGTATATTTTGGAATTAATTAAATTTTAAATAGTGATCTTTTGATTGTTCACATGAATTTGAATTTGGTTAATGATATTCTAATTGTCAAAACATATTATTGGCCCTGCTACTATGGGGACTTCAGGTAAACACAGTCATAAATATGCCGGTGTGTTTAGTAGGTATAATAAAACTATGATAAGAGTGCAGGTGTGCATAGCAGGTTTATCAAAGTATAATATCCATATACTTTTATAAAGAATAGAAAATATCGTATATCATCCATATACTTTTATAAAGAATATAAAAATTCTTTACTGTGAGGGTGATGAGGCCCAGTGAAGTTGTGGATGCCCCATCCCTGGAGGTGTTCAAGGCCAGGCTGGATGGGGCTTTGAGCAGCCTGGTCTAGTGGGAGGTGTCCCTGCCCATGGCAGGGGGTTTGGAACTTGATGATCTTTAAGGCCCCTTCCAACCCTAACCAATCTATGATTCTATGGCATACTAAAACAAATGGTATCTTTATGTGAGTTAAGAGGTAATCAGTAACGCTGGGGCTTTCTGATTTGCCCTTTCTCTGTCATGTTTTCTCCAGCTCCAGAGTGCTTGTGCCATTTTGTCATAGTATGCTATGACTCACTTCCCTGGTTTTATTTTCTCTCGCAGATGGCATCGTTTCATCTCGTGGTCTGAAAGTGACAAGTGACTCTGTGGCACTGATTTTATTATATTACGCTGTACTAGCTGTGAGGAATATATAAGCTGTGTTGCAGCTTTCTTTGCCTGCCTTACACAGCAGTGGGTACAATAAGAAAACACAAGGACACTAATATAAGGCTTCAGATACTACTGCTGTGACTTTGAGCATGAAGACTCAAAGTAATATCATTACTGGTCCCCATGTAGTAGCACCGATAATGGTTTTTTTCTGGCATGCCAGGGAACAGAGAGGCATACAGCTAACTCACTGGCTGACGTTGGCATCTTGGCATGCAAAAGTTTGTTAAATGCTGCCAGTTCTGTCTTACTGTGTTGGCTCTGTTTGCCCAGAGCTTTTAAATTCCTTTCCAGAGCTGGCAATTCCAGTGAAGCTGTAACCTATGTATCCCACAACACTTGACTTTTTGAAACTGTGAGACATGAAATTATTTGATGTGTTGCCAATGTGAAAAATACTCCAAAACACAGTGTGAAAGGTTTATCCTTTTTATGCTGGTGTTGTTATAGGCAGGCACTGAATTTTGTTGAAGGGGGGAAAAATGTGTTGTGAAAGACCTTCCCACTGCCATGCATACTATATTTCATCGCTCATCAAGATTTGCTGTAGTTACTTGATTTAGAAATGTTTTGGCAGTTGATGGAACAACTCTATGTCTGTGCTTGGTAACTGGGGAAATCCATTACAGTGTCTCCACGTGACTGAATCTCATCCTGACCAGGGAGTATCTGTAATGCATAGTAATAGGGAAGATAGATGGAATAGGATCTCGAAATAAAACGCACACATACACAGGTATCACTTGGATTGGTGTCTGGCCACCATTTTTTGATGATGCACCTACAGGCTTTCTCAGCGAATAATTTGGTCTTCAGCTCTGGAAAAATTTTGATGTGCTGCTCTTTCTAGCACTGTCACTGGCATATGAGTCTTGGGAGCCATGTACCTTGGAGTCAGTATGAGAAATGTTGGAAAATAATCACAGACAAAATATTATCAGCATCACAAATTAGTTTTTTATACTTCCCCTTCTGTAAAGACATTTAAAAATAATTTTCCTGCCCAAACAGAGTGTTATTTGTCTGAGCTTTCTTTCAGTTGAAAGGGACATTCTGAAAGAGTTCCACTTCCATGTGCTTGTTCTCTGCAGTGACATTGTTGACCACACAAAGAATGATGGTTTTGTTTTGTTTTATTTTTTTTCTAGTAGCTATTTCAAGAGAATCTTCTCAAGCTCAGATTGATTTGGAGAGGGAAGAGGAATCGAGATAACAGCAAAATCTTCTACCAGGTAAATAAGCATATGTTCTTGCCTGCAATAACATTTCTCTAACAATTTCCAATACACGGTGAACTAAAAAAGACCTAGAGTATGGTTTTTGTACCTAATGATTTCAATAGATATTTTTCAAGCTTTTAACCCTCTATAGTGGTGATTCATTTATTAAGCAGGTCTCATAGCTCAAATTGAGAGACTCTTCCCTCAGTAGATAGAGGGAAACAAGGCACTTTTAATATTTATGGGTAAGTGGAAATTCGCCTTAAAGGTTGAGGTTATGCATGTTGCAGAGGACGTACTTTTAAATGTCTGCCCTTCTCTGTCACACAAGACTTCACTATTTGTTCTGACTGGTTCTGTCTCAGGATCCGTTTCTTCATCCTTCTTCACATAGCGATGATCAAAGCAGCCAAGTCCTAGCCATCGATAGCTTTAAGGGACTCACTGCTGTTGAGAATAGCTTGCTTTCTTTGAGGAATTATAATTGGAAACCTGGACCAATTGTTAAAAATGAGAGGGAGAGAAGCAGCACATCTGTGTATGTCCAGGAAAGATTTATCCTGCTTTATTTACTATTTAGCTTGGCAATAGTTACATGTCAACAGGAAAAACTCTGTTGCTCCATTTGCAGTCTCCTCCATGGTAACACGGCTTCCCTGTGGCTGAATTCCAGGGCCCAAATTCAGTAGAGATCTACTAATTTCTCTTGCTCTGTCACATCAGAATGCACCTGGCCACATCTTGATGTACTGATCAAACTTTTCTCCAAATACGTGCTTACTGTGAATGGAACAGTCTCAAGTGCAACAAATTCAATTTACTTTGCTTCCAGGCTATCCAGAAAAAAATAGCCTCTGCCTTCAGGTAAAATTTGAATGCAAACAAGGGAATGTTGTTTTGTGTATTTGCTTTAAAGCAATAAAGCAAAGCAAAAAGACCCTACCAAAACAAAAACAAAAACCCACAAGCATCCATGAAGTAGAAATTATGCTTGAATACATATATGATTTTATCCGTTTCACACGTAAGAAGGTCCACAGATGCAAAAAGATCACATTCTCTAAAATGTATTTTTATGAAAGTGTAGTTGTCTTTTATTTTTTATGCTTTATCCATCTTCCAGGATGTAGGAGGTCTCTTTATATGATCTATATTTAAACGGGTCCTATTGGCATTAGAATCAAAGTCTCATCTGATAAATCTGGAATAAGTAGTTAATATTCCATACACCAGATATAATAAATTCCTATTTGCATTGCCTTCCTTTCCAAAAACATAGAGTTAAAATTCCAACTGCTGTAGTAAATTTTGCTAATTAGTTTTGTAAAGTTAATCATGTATATTGGTGTGGATACACTACTGTATGTAATATAGTAATATATATGCATATGTGTTATATATGTAATACATATCAATATATGTTATGTGTTAATTAATTTTCATACAAGACATCTGATTTCTCTTCTGAGTGAGCCAGAAGTGTATTGTGTATACCAGAATCATATTTGAGACTGGGACCAGTGCTAGTTAACATCTTTGTCAAAGACATGGGCAGTGGGATAGAACGCACCGCCAGCAGGTTTGCTGACACCAAGCTCGGTGGTGTGGTTGACATGCTGGAGGGAAGGGATGCCATCCAGAGGGACCTGGAGAGGCTTGAGAGGTGGGCTAGTGCAAATCGCATGAAGTTGAACCAAGCCAAGTACAGGGTCCTGCACCTGGAACGCTGCAATCCCAGGCACAAATAAGAGGTTGGGCAGAGAATGGCTAGAGAGCAGCCCTGAGGAGAAGGACTTGGGAGGGCTCATGGATGAGAAGCTCAACATGAGCCAGCGGTGTGTGCTGGCAGCCCAGGAAGCCAACCATATCCTGGGCTGCATCAAAAGAAGCGTGACCAGCAGGTCGTGGGAGGTGATTCTGCCCCTCTACTCTGCACTTCTGAGACCCCACCTGGAGTCCTGTGTCCAGCTCTGGAGTCCTCAACAGAGAAAGGACATAGAACTGTTAGAACAGGTCCAGCAGAGGGCCACAAAGATGATCAGAGGGATGGAGCACCTCTTCTATGAGGACAGGCTGAGAGAGCTGGGTCTGCCTAGCCCGGAGAAGAGAAGGCTCCAGGGAGACCTTATAGCAGCCTTCCAGTATCTGAAGGGAGCCTACAGGAGAGCAGGAGAGGGACTCTTTGTCAGGAAGCATAGTGTTAGGACAAGGGGTAATGGTTTTAAACTGGAAGAGGGGAGATTTAGATTGGCTATTATGAAAAAATTCTTTCCTGTGAGGGTGGTGAGGCACTGGAACAGGTTGCCCAGTGAAGTTGTGGATGTCCCATCCCTGGAGGTGTTTTAAGGCCAGGCTGGATGGGGCTTTGAGCAACCTGTTCTAGTGGGAGGTGTCCCTGCCCATGGCAGATGGGTTGGAAATCAAAGATCTTCCAACTCTAATCATTCTATGATTCTATGACATAAGAATCTGGAATGATCTTGTTCATAGGATTGCACCAGTTACTGAACGACAGAAAATTAGACAATGCAGGCTGTTTTTTTAAAATCACTAATGGGGAATTTACATTTAATGTTTTCTAGGAGTCTGTGCAAACTGTTGCAAGAAAATGAATTAAACTTAAATTAGTTTAGCCAATTGAAAGATGACTTGCCTAATGTACTCCATTATCATGAATAATTCTGCCTTTTGCCTGTAAATAAGTAATAAATAATGAAAGAATTCAGATCATGGAAATTAGACAATTTTTCTCTTTGTTTTAATAACTGTGTCTGAATCTCACTCTGACCTTTTACAACAGCTGCATTTCAGCACACAGCACACACCCATCGTGGATGCTGGGAGCTGCTAATGCCAAGAGGAAAGGCAATATCATGAGGTGATGTAGTGGAGAACTGGAGGAATGCTTTATTACCTGAATATTGAGCCCTCCTTGGAACTCTTGAAGTATTTTAATAAATAAATGCAAACAAAAGAAATTTTAGTAGAAAATTTTGTATAAGGAGCTGCTTTTAGGTAATGCAAGAGTGAAATAGATTAATTAGTGAATGCTTTTGTAGCTGATTTGATGAGGTCAAGTCATTGCATAGAGAGTTGAAACTTTTTTATTATTATTTATTAATTTTTTTAAATTGACAGCTTTGTACCCTTCCAAAGATGTTTTTAGTTGCATGATGGCACAGACAGATTCTGTGTAAGCCAATAAGCATTTTGTGTAAGCTTGATACTCATCTGGAATGCGAGGATTGTAATGTTGGATGATTTTGGTGATGTAGAGATTTGGACCCAACACTCAAACCCACCAAAAAGATGGGAGAATGGAGGGTGTCCACCACTAGTCCAATTCCTTTTTTCTCTCAAGCTCTCCAATTTAGCTTGTACAAAAATATTCAGTGGGATGGACAAAATCTACCTGGATATTTGAAATGGATGTGGCAACTGGAAATGTCACCCTTTTTTAACAATATTTTTTAAACAATATATTTTCCCCTCCAGTCTTCTCTGATACTGCTGCTGAAAGATCTTTGTCCAAATATATAATAGAAACAAATTGGCAAACCAAGAAATATGCAATGAAACAGATTGCTTTTCCAAGGGCTCTAACAGAGCTAAATGTTCAGCCTCCTGAGAACAAATGGCTATCTCCATTAGCAGCAGTAAGAGTAAATATGTGGGCTAGAACATGATGCTGAGAACAGTGTGTTGCCAACAAGCTCTGTTCTAATCAAGAGATGTGTTTCAGAGGCATGCTCTTCATACAAATGAAAATGGTAGTGTGAACACGCCCATAAATGAAGAATGTGTGTTTCAGCTAACTGTCTTTTTTTTCTGTCTTTAATTCTTTTGATCTCCCAAGTCTGTTACCACTAGCTTTTGGAGGTGACTGCAGGTACGGAAAACAAGACAGCTCTGTTCCCCTGCATGTTTCAGGCAGTTGGGAACGTCTGCCAGGCCAGCACTGAGCCAGCCAGAAGCTGGGGTGATGTGGGCAGAATGACACAGAATTTGAGTTAATGTTAGCATGCCTTTCAGTAGTTTTATTGACTTGATTACTGTATTGTGCTACCTTAATCTATGCAGCTTCCAGTTGATTTTGAGTGATGGCTGCTTTTGTCTGAAAAATGCTTCCCAGACGCATTCCTATACCCGCCAATAAACAGAACCATGGGAGGAAAGTGTGACTGCTGAATGAAAACAGTGGGGGAAAAGGCAATTGCTAGAAATTTGGAACCATAGAGAAAAGAGGGGAAAAAAATAAAGAAACAAATTAAAAACAGATTAAAAGCATAATTATCCCAACACTGTAAGAAGATAACCAATTCCAGCTTTGGAAAGGATGCAGTTAGTTTTACAGATGCACAGTGAGATGACTTGGCCAGTGAAAGTTCTGGGAGTAGAAGAGTCCTTAGATTGGCTTATTTATTTATTTATTTATTTATCTATTTTATTCGGGTTGGTGTATATAGAGCATTGTGATCTTATACAGGGCTGAAATATAAATCTTACTTCACTGTTACAAACAGTACTTGAAGTATTATCACCTTTAGGTGGAGACCCCATCAATAGTCTTATGTGTGCCTTGGTTTACCATGATAATGGAGTCAAAATTTACTGTAACCAAAGCAAGACCATAACTAAACTGTTTTGGAGCAGGCACCTGTAGGTGGTGCCACCAGTGTAACCTTTTACTGGTTCCACCACTGAACAGAAACAGTAATGTAATAAGAAGAATCCTCCCCAGCACTTTTTGGTGAACTGAGCAGAGATTCTTTAAAGTATGAGATAACCAGAAAATATGAACTACTTCTGACCCACAGATTCATACTAGTATTCCAGAAAACACCCAGAATTACCAGCATGTTCAGTGTAAATATCTGGCAGGAATGAGGTTGTGTATTATGTAGGAAAGTTACTCCTAGAAAATGTCTTTTGTTGGCCTTGTTTCTTAATATCCATATAAAACCTTTTTATTTCACTGTTTAATTGCTTTGGGCAACATGAGTAAATGGGTATTTTGCATAGCTTAGTCACTTGAATTATGTGTATGCGTCGTGGTTTCAGCCAAATTTACCAAAACCTGATTGACAGATTCCCCCCAGTCCCCCCTTTGGGTCAAAGAGAGGAGAGAAAGGAATTAAAGAGATTCAAGAGTTTAGAAAAAAAACCACTAAACTACTTTAATGAAAATATAAATAATAATAATAATATAATAAAAAGGAGATTTAGGAAAGAGGGAAAAAGGGAGTATACAGTATATACAAAACCATATCAAGCTCCCAGGATGACGACCACGTCACCAGCAGGCTTCAGGAAAAGTCCCAAACTGGACTCGGTGATCGACAGGAGCTGGATTCCAGATCTGGAGTCAGGAACACTCAGATCAGGATCAAAGGCAGAGGAACAGGCAAGATCCTCCTTGGATGTCAGCCATCAAAGAAGGGGGTTGACCTGTTGTTCCTTCAGCTTTTATATGGGGCATGATGTGGATGGGATGGAATACCCCTGTTGGTCAGTTTTGGGTCATCTGTCCTGTCCGCTCCTCCTTGCAGGTGGGACCCCTTTACGCTTTTCCGCTTCCGACCCTCCAACGGGCAAAACAATGAAAATTATCTGACCTTGGATCTTCTAGCAATAAGTCTAAACAAGGGCCTCTCTGCATACCATCCCTTGGTATAAACAGGTCTTATCACTGTGAGACAGAACAGCTCTGAACAATGTGCTGTTAATTTCAGAGTTTAGCTAGTTAGAAGAGGCCTAGCTAAGAAAGTAAAACTGTAAAACAGAAAATTGGTTTGTTTTACCTCAAACCAGGACAGTATGCATTATCACAGCCATAGCTGTTAGAAATATTTAGAGAGAAGGGGAGAAAAATGTTCAAGTCAAACTTTCCTGCCTTTGAGGGCAGAGACCAAATGGATCTAACAGAAATCATTGGTAAAATGTTTTGCTCCATTGGACCAGTGGCAAATGACAGTAGGAGTCATTGGAGTAAATCTAGTGGGACAGTATTCAAAATACAGTCCTTTAGCGTGAACACTTTATCAATTTTTCCATAGTTAGATGTAATGCTGAAATGAAACCAATCTATATTCATAACCTTGGATTAGAAGCAAAAAGATACTCTGCTGTCACCAGTTAAGTCTTGGTAGTGCCCACATTGTAAAAATCTGATGTGGCCAGAACTTGGAAATGAGTCTGTTCAGGTCTTTCCTTATAGGAAGCTTTCAAAATCTCTCTGTCCCCTCCTGCTGCCTCTCCTGCATCCTTTGAGGACAGGCCCTTGCTCCAGACCTGGTTTTGGTCAGCTTGTCCATTGTAGGAATAGTGACACGCTCCACACAGACTAGTTAGTCACAGAGTTTCCCTTGTCCCTGCTGAGGACTGTGGGTTTTCCCCTGCCTTTCCCAGGAAGGGGAAGTCATGGTCCTTTCTCGACCCACAGGTTCTTGGCCCTGTGCTGTAAATTCCTTCCCTGGCACACCACATAGTTTCTGGCATCTTACTATTTGTTTGTTTCCCAGGAACAGCTGCAGCACTAGTGGCCTGCCCTTACATCCTCCTCCCTTTCTTGAAATGTAACTTGGAACATAACTCAGGACAAAAAGAACTGGTTTGGTCTGTTTTAACATTAACATCCATCTGAAAAAAAGGAAAAAAAAGTTCAAGAAAAAAAAAAAGGAGTAGACAAATCAATATGTAATGCATGACAGTTGTCAAATATTGGAGATGTTTTAAATTAAATAAAAGAAATTATTTGAAATGAGCTAGACACACTAGGCAAACAGAAAAGTAAGATGAATAATTTTTTCTTCAAAGAGAAAAGATACTGTCTACAGGGAAGACCTGGCCTGACTATATCGTAGGTTTGGACCAGAATGGAGGGAAGAGATAAATTCCTCAGGATATGCTCTGCAGAATTATGAAAAAAATGACAAAACATACTGGGTGTGAAAACTTTTTTCTGTTACAAATGGTTTGAAACAGTCTTAGTTTTTTTAGCTAACTTAACACATAATCCTGAAAGTAAGATGTTCTTGGCAAAGAACATTCTTCAGCTTCTGTCTTGTTAGAAGCTGCTGCTCCTCTCAAAGCTGGTTTATTTTAGTTTGGTGTGACACTAGCTGCAAGGCTTTCAGCAGGACAGGCAGAACTTGAGTGCTCGGGTAGGAGAAGGTCAGGTGCATAACCCCCATTGTGGAAGTGAAAAGGGTGAGAAATGGCAAAGTGGGTCAGAGAACTGCAAGGGAAGAAGGAAAATCTGCTGAGAGTGAGCTTTCCATTGTGCTGCTGTGCACAGGAAGACTGCTGGTCACTGCTTCCAGGGAGAGTCCTCCTACCAAGGCTTCATATTGGCCTATGGAAGGACCAAGTCTTAGCCTGAGCCTAAACCAGATACTTTATTCTGGTTTCCTGTTTCATCACCAATGCTTGTCAGTGCTCTGTTACAAAGGCTCTGTGGGAACGTTCTAATATCCACAGCTGTGGAACAGTACTGAAGGAGTGATAGGTCTTAATTCCATAGTAGTTGTGTGTGATTTGTATTTAAGAGTGATACATAATGGTTTTATAATAGTGTGTAATAATGTACAAAATGACAGAATTCTAATTTAATAGTAGCTGTGTTTATTAGCTAGCTTATTATTTAATTGATATACTAGCTTTTTAGTAGTGTTTCTTAATCAAGAAATATTTTGCATCTCTTAAATTAGTTACTAATTGGGACTGTGATTAAAGATGGAGAGTCAGATCCATAAATTGGGCTGTGTGTTACTTGGGCTTAAGGTAGCTCTCAAAAGGGGTGAGTCCATGCAGAACACTCAATGAGAGCTCCGGTCTCTGAAAGCAAATGGACACAGTGGTAAATAAGCAAGACTTTCAAAAGTGTATTTCTTTAACTCTCCAAAGAGCTGTGAAGAATTATAATTTTATAGTGGGAAGCGGGAACTCACTTGGGAAAGTAGATGTTTCAGTTGTAGGGAATAGGATGTTTGTACACTGATGTTAAGATAGCAAACATTTTCAAGTCAGAACAATGAAGAATTACACTTGCACTACTCTCTTGATTTTGCCTCAGTATCTTGCCACATTGTTCAGATCCTCCGAGCAGAGAATAATAGCTTTCTATGTCTATAGTCCAAGTCAAGGTTAAAGAGCAAATTCTTAGCACAAATGTGTCACACAAAATTGACTTGCTTCATTCTGGTAAATCCAATAATAAACATGTTCTAGCCCTAGCAATGCCTGTAAATATTTGGTTTGAAAGCATTCACATAAGCAGAAAAAACAGCTGGAGGAAACTTTAGAGATCATTTAATCTACTGAACCATCTCATAAATCTTTATCTCTGCTTAAAAATCTCTAGTGAAATAGTTTCCAGAATTACATTAAGTGGCATGATCCAGGTCTTCAGTAACTTACAGTGAAAAAAAAATTGCCTGCTTCTGATTTCTTTCCCTGGCAGCAAGGAAATATCACCATTCTTGTCCTGTTCAGTGGCTATGCAAGTTAGGTTCTCCTTTTTTGCTTTTCCAATAGCTTTTTTTACCATTTTTACCATTTGTGAACATCTGTTTTCAATGTAAAGACTTCCCCCTGCCCTACTTGAACATGTTTTCTAAAACTCTTTATTTTGTTGCTGTGTTTGTGAGAATCTTATGTATATGCAGATATACATATACAGGCACTACTGGGGAAGGTGGATCGCCTCATGCTCTGCTTATGACAATCCTGTTGATATCTGCTGGTGTAGGAACATTTTTAGTGGTTTTGTATTGGTGATTTTATGCATTTTTTTCTTCTCAACTCATGCCAGATCTGATTTTGAATGACTTATTTTGATTATTCTTACTACTCTATGCAGCTTTTGAAGTACAGTCGACTCCGTCTGCAGCACTTCTCCCATCCATACAGGCCAGTGCCCATCCCCTTTTTTGTGAAATGATGCAACTTGGGTGCTTTCCTATAAATTGTAACCACTTCTCTGGAAGTGTTAAGAGTAAAGATTGAATGTATTGTATCTGAACAACAGGAAGATGAAAAATATTTTGAAGGGTACAAGCATCCTCAGTGTATTTTCCATGAGGACAGAGGGCATTGTAAATAGGCTCATGTATTGTATGACTGTTATATCATCCAAAAAATATCAGGGGATTACAGTAGAAAGCTGATCAATATGTATAAAGCTCCAAGAAATGTTTTTTGTCTTTGAGATTGGTGCAAGCTGAAAACTTGCTGAGCAAAAATATTTAGAAATAAGGGCAATGGAACTGGCAGAAGTGTAACCAGCCTAATCAATAATAAAAGGATAATCTGTCTTTCTTTGTGATACACAAAGCACTAATCTGTTGTTCAGATTGATTAAATGCCTCAGCTCTGGTTCGATTATCAATCAATCTCTAAAACAGTTTATTGTGAGTATAATACAAAGTAGTCGAGATTAGGGATAGTAATGACAGGGATATTAATGGAAAGGCAGGGGGAGTCCTTTTTTCATGATGTGAAAAAAGTTGACCTGAGTTGGTGCAGGGTGTTTTTTGCACAGGCTGTCTGTTGATACACATCCGAGTCAAGTTGCAGAGCTCTAAAAGGTAGTCTAAAGGATGAGTTTACACAAATCACAGACACTTGGAACTCTGATACACAAGTGTAGGAAGTGCCCTTGGCTTAAGAGAAAGAATATAAAATGTGAGGACTAAGAAATCTAGAAGCTCTTGGCTAGGAAAAAATACCTGCATAGTTTCCTTTTGTCTGATTCATTCTGTGCAGGAATAACTTGTCCCTTTGCTTGCTTACACACAAGTTTATTTCAACTGTGAGCTAACCTAAGCTTTCAACTTCTGTGCTTTTTAAGTTACTAAGTAGAAAAGAACCTTCCTATGTATTTTGTCCCCTGTGCCTGCAGTGATGTAATTGCTAAAGTGTTTTTTTTCAGTAAGTTAAACACGTGGTGTTTTCCCTTCAGACAGGGCAAAAATCAAAGTTTAAATTGTCAGAATGGCTCACTGCTGTCTGAAGGAGAGAATTCAGGGTTTGACTTTATTTATTTATTTATTTTACTTCTGTTAAGAGGTTAAAATGTACCTTTTTAAATGAAATTTATCAATCAAAATTTATAAAACACAGAATCACTCAAGACCCTGAGTTTTAAATTGGTCTTCTTTGAGTCCAGAGTTAGACCAAATGAATTCCAGAGGCCCCTTTCAAATTTACCTTATTCTGAGTATCAATGATTCAATGATATGATGTGGAATAAAAAAATACTTGTGATGTTAACATGTAAATAGATTTGGTATAAATTAAGAGAGTAGCTGAGCTGATATTTATTTATCTTTCTCTTTTGGAGGGCTTCCTTTCACCGACACTTAGGAATCCTTGTACCATGAACTTCTCCATTCCGCTGCCATGACTGCATCATGACTGCCAGTTATTCATCTCAGCAATCAGAATCTGTCAGTAGCTGGAAGAAATAAATGGTTCTCCATGCTGGGAATAATGCTAGTCTCAGGCCCCTTTCACTGAGAATTTACAGATATGCAAAGGATGCATATTTATTTGCTTCCCTTCTTTTAGGCACCTGAATACCTGCAGGTGTTTTACAGAGAAGCAAAGGATACCATTAAAAAAACTGGTGTTAGATCTTCTGAAGAATTTTCATCTTTTGAACAGTACTGACTTACATGACTAGTGATGGATTATGCTGAGAGGATAAATTTAATTGTGTTCTCAATATTGACTTCTTTCCAGTTGTGTTTGGGGTCTAGTTTTGGATTTCGGGTTTTTTTTGGTTTAGGGTTGTTTGGTTTGTTTTTAATGGTAAAATGAAATATGGAAGCTGGTGATAAAAGATGCCTATAAAAATTCTGGCAAATTTATTACTTTACAACACGGGTTGTTATTTTTTTCTATCCAGCTGGTCATTAGGCCTTTCCAACTGTCACTGTCTCATGTAATCTCCTTTAATAACAGCACATAATTAGCTTTATGCTGATCAGAGGCATCAGGGATGGTGGTGGTAATATTCAAATCCAAATATCAAAATCCCAGGGAAGATAACTTGAAGAGACATATGTCTAAGCCAACATTTATGACTTGTAGTCCTAAAGTCTGTAACTGTTGATTTATGCATATGAGCTTTGAACTACGGTATGGAAATTTGTCAATTAAGAAGCCACAGTGCTTTGGAAAGAAAGTACAGACATCTCTCTGAATGTGTCACTTTTTTTTTTTTCCCCCAACTATGTAGTCCTGTTTTCACTTCAAATATCAGTTTTTTTTGTCTAGTTTCCTGTTTTTTTTTTCTTTAAAACATGAAAATTACAGTCTTGATATTGCTCTATTAGGAACAAATTGTCTCTATTTTTAATCTTAATCCAGAGTCTTATATATAATCTACATATGTGTAATTCACAGAAGTCTTTCCTTAATGGATGTTACTGGATTGCTGTTTCCTAGTGTTTTGAGGGATGATTTTGAGGTGGTTTTGTCTTACTGCGCATACCTGATAAATAATTTAAGTGTTTAAAATGACGTAAGTCAAATTGATCCTAAACTTCAAAACTGTCATGTAATTCTGGAGGTATTTCATACCTCTACTTTGTGCAGGACTTAAATCTGAAGCTTTGCCTCCACAGGTATGATATCCGAGTCAATGCTAGGAATGCCACTGGAGGGTGGTGTTGTTACTGCAACTGAGACTTCATCATAAAAGTAAGAATCTCTCTCATTTCTTTTAAAGAATGCTTTCTTTAACAGCTGTCTTCCAGAAGTGTTCTGGCTTGCACATGGGCTTGGATAAATCGGCTATTCCTTTATAAGAGAGGTGTCTAGCTAAGTAGGGGGCAAGATTTCAAATATTCCAGGCATAGATATATTGACTAAATCTAGCAAATTATTTGGTCCATGTGCTGCTTGGATTCCAGACACCACTTCATGATGCATCAATTACAAAGTCCACATGCTGAACATCACCCTCTATATTCTGCTCTACAGTCAACCAGAATAAACCCAAGTGGGCTTCAAAAAAGGAAATACACCCTGACAAGAGAAAATTGTGTGTGCAGCATTAAGGTTCTTAAAAGCTAAAAGTTTCTTTGAATTTAGGCTTTCAGTTCTTCAATAAAAGAAGATGTAAAAGATTACATTTGAGGATTCTGTCAACACCCCTTTCAAAAACTGCATAAACCTGTTAAGATTTGTAGGGGAAAAATCAATACAAGTTACCTTTTACTCATAACTTCAAGTTCACAGCCAGAGCTTTCTCCAAGAAATGTTTCAGTACTAGAAAAGGAAAAGCAGATATCTGTTTCTTTATGGTTCCCTACTGAAAGCAATTAGTGGTAGCACTGTAAGGATTATTTTTGACCTAGATTTTTGTTGAGAGATTATTTTGGTTGCCTGCTACTTGCTCTCACTGACCATAATGTAAGGACATGTCTTAACTCTGACAGGAGGGTGGGATAGATACCAAGAGAGCACTTCAGATGGAGAGTAAATGGGAAGTGTGTTGATGTCTCCCGAGAGAGATCTGTCAAGATTCATTGCAGGTTCTATTCCTCACTTTCATTCTTTAATTTCCTGCATCATTTAACCAGTGTTTTCTGTGGCAGAACTGCTCTGCACATCGGTGCTTCCCTTTACGTTTATTAATAAATATTGGCTTCTTCTATTCTTCTATACAAGATGTTTTGGCCTGTAATGGTGAATATAATCTCTCTGAGTTGCAGGTACAAACTAAAGACAACTCCTAGACCTTTTCATAAGAAACTGAAACCTGTTAATGATGCATAGGAAACAGACAATAGTTCAAATGACATCTCTTCCATCCTCACCCTTCCCAGATAAATTTAGTTCAACATTAAACTCCTTCCCTATTCTTTATGTTCATGTTTTCTGGCTTCTCTCTGGTACTTACTTCCTCCAAACAAACTTCCTCATAGCTCAAACTGCCTTTGGTCAAAGTGTGTTTTCAGGGTGTAATGTGGGGGAAAGGGAATGCTGTATTCTCAAGTTACTTGAAAAAAAATTATGCTAACATACAAGGAAAGGCAAGAATGTTTTATGTAAAGTTACACTCTTAAATTAGTACTAAATATTTTGAACTATTTAAATATATGAGCCAACCTCTATATGCAAAACTATTAAAATATATTGAGGCTCTACAAAGACCCTAAAAAGACTCACTTTCCAGATAAATTTGAGTTAACTCTTAAATCTATAGTAAGAGAAACAGAACAAAGTTAATCAAATGTTTAGGTAAAGTTAAGCAGAAAGGAGAAGCAATATGTCACCTAAATAAAACACTCAAACTGCTGCAAACTTCACTTTCAATGCCTGCTGAACCCCTCAATTTTCTGAATCACTTCACTTTCAAAGGGTATTATGAAGACTGGTTGTAAAGCAGCCTGCTGACTGAAGGATGTTGATATAATTTAAAACATTCTACTATTGCTAATGGTAAATTTCTAAAATACTCAACTATGAAACAAAAATGAAAAGATATGCCTGATGGTATATGTCTAAAACCTTGACAATATCCCCAGAGGACAGCACAGACTGACACCTTTAACACAATTGTTGATAATTTGAGGTATGTGCCCTACAAGACCTGCATGGGAAGCAATAAATTGGAGAACTTCCATCAAAAAACCTGATAACTTTTAAAAAGTGTATTTTTTGTCACCCGTCTGCTGATGTGCGTGCCATACTAGGTTGGGGTTTTTTTCTTTTTATAGATCTGAAACTTTGTTACTCGATTCATGTGTGCTCATGGAATAGATTAATACAATAGTTTTTGGGTTTTTGTAAACACACTTGTGGAAGAGAGGTATGGAAGACTCCAAGTGTAGAATTATTAACAATCTTCTCTCAGACAAGGAATCTGGTTTGCAGAAAAAGGAAGAATTGGAGAGTTGAAGATGGATTTCCCATAGTTTTGCTATTTGATACTGTTCTTTATTTGGGGGTCACTCACTGCCTGTAACTGCTGTCTGTTCCTTGTCATTTCCTTCTTGCAGAAGTCCATTTTTATTTAACACTAAAGGAAACTTTTAGTAGCATAAAGATGGTATGAAAAATCTGTTTAAGTCCTACATCCTTAACACTAGTTTATAATGTGATGCTTTTCAACCTTGTTCCATTAGCAGTTCCCTAAGAAACAAAAAGCCCTGAATAATATTTCAAAACTCCATTGCAGTCTCTTTACAGATGTTCTTGATATTATCTCTTAGACATGCAAAGTAGTTCTACACAACTATTAATTGGATCTTTTGGGGAAGATCAGCAAAATTTCCACTTTTCAGCAAAGCCAAATGGCTGTAACTTAAGGCTATCCTAGATTACTGAAAGAGTATCAGCCATGGGAATTTCACCCTTGAAGAATAAGGCCTATCTTGTGGCCAGCCTGTGCTCAGACATTTTGCCACTGAAAGGCACTTAGAGCAATGTATGCCAAATCATGATGTGGTGTGAAAAGTGGACTGGAAGTAATTAACATTTATATCAGCAAAAGTAAAAGGAGGTTTGTGGTATGTAAGGTGCAGATGTTCCAAGATAATTTTATTAATTCCCTTTGCCAATATTGCCTTAATCTATCAGAGCTGATTTGTATTACCCGTGATACTGAGATTGGTTTGTTACTAGGGGCTGCTTCTGCATTTTTAAGAGATTGTTTGGATTAGTTTTTTTACTATCTTTTTAGTATTTATCCACTAATCTGTTATGAGATTGTGGGCTGTTCTTACCTTCTCCCAGCAGAGAAGGTTATTTCCCAGGCATGCTGCTTAATGTTCTTTTCCAGAGTTGATTCCAGACACACTCTAGAGGAACAGATTATGTCAATCCACAAAGGGAAGAAACAAACAAACAATCTGCTGCTCTGCAATCTATGTAGGATTGTTCCCCTTTCAAGTAAGGTGAAAGACCTTTTTCTGGTTAAATGATTTATGTCAGCTCTTTGAGCCAACCCTGTTCAAGTTTTGGTATTTACGAAATAAGCTCCTAGAGTGATTCTGAGCATGTTTGCATTTTTCATCACAGAGTGGAATCAGCTTTTCTGATGGTCCTTATTGGCTTTATGAAATACCCAGTTATTGGATGTTTGAAACTTCAAGTGTAGTAAAACTACAGGAAGTACCAGCCAGTCCACTGGTAGCAAGTAGTTTAGCAACTACCAGAACTACAAAGAGATTTTCATTTTTGTGCCAAAGAAAATAAGGGCAGAAAGAGAGGTCCTCAAGGAACAAACAAAGTAGTAGAGGGTTATGGAGGTGGATTAGAATAAAGAAATAGCATTTGTTTATGCTGTTTGGAAATTTGTTCTCTGCTGATACATGAAAGATATATGAAATGGTTTCACCACTTCCCACCACCAACAACAGGGAGCTGGTGATGAACTTAAATGGAGAGTATTAATTATACAAAAAAGATACCACATATCAAAATTTGGGAGTATAGTGTATTAAGCACAAGCACAAGCCATGAAATTTTTATTGTAAAGCTGTGAAATAGAGCTAGTTTACAGGTTAAATCACTAGAATGATGTTTCTAGGACATTCATCAAAATTTACTTTCACGTATCAAAACAAAAGAATGTGTTTGTTGAATGATTGAATTTTCTGCTGCCTCAGCAGTCCTTTTTATTCCTCTTTGAAAGTTATTTATCTAATTTTTCTTGTTCAGTCAGGTAGGTATCATAACTGATAATATAAGGAAATGATTTTAAATTCTGTTGATACATCACTTACAGAATGTAGTTGTTTGAACTCCCTGTAAACAATCACTGCCGACAAAAATAGAAGAAAGTGAAGACAAGGAAGAAAATAGATGTAAACCTTAGTGGACTCCAGTAAGATCATTGATTTTGTTTGCGTTGCTTGACAGATAAAATGGTGAGGCAAAATGTCTAACTTCAAAAACACCACTTGAAGAATATATGGTAATGTAGCAGGGAGGAAGGAAATGATGAATGCTACTTTGTTAGGGAGAAGGAAAAATTCGATCCTTCTGCATGAAGTATTCATCATTTCCCCTTTTGTTCTCCAGCCATTTAGTAAGCATTTGATAAACATCCATTTAGCTGTAGTGGGCAAAAATCACATTTAAAGTCTTGATTCATGGGTCATCTTTCAAAGCATTACATCTTCATAGTTAAAAACTTTATCAGGTTCTGTACAACTGTTTAAAGTCTGAGGCTTCAAGCAATTCTCAGCAGAAAGCAGTGAGAAATTTCCCTTTGAAGAGCAGCGTGTGCTGGAAGGAGGGTGTAATGCATATGCATCACATCAGTTCTCAACAGATTTGATAAAAATGCCACTGGAGATATTGGTCTCATTGGAGAAACACATTACTCCAAATACATATATTCAGAATAACAACACAGGGCTTTTGTAGTGTTATATGTGAACTGTGAACATTATTAAAAGGTAGGAAAACCACATACTTTGTAGTGTTAAGTCACATGCAGGCTATAACACAGATACATAAAGGTGTTTCCAATGGAGAAAACAAAAGGATGTAAGTGAAAATGCTACATGTTAATTTTTGGACTTTCAAAAATGCATTCCTGCTTATTTACAAATAATTCAGAAGGTTTTTTTTCTTTAAAAATTTGGTGAAAAATGAGGTACAAATGAGAGATAGAGAGAGAATTTTGCTGGTAGGTGCCAGTCTCTTTAGCAACACCTTCACCCCCCGCAAAAATGCTCAGCTAGTCTGAATCTCTTTTGTAGTCTCTTGCTTCTTTCTCTTACGTACATTTGTATGCAAAGCACTATCCAGCAAAGTTTCCACTTGTTTCTAAGTTAAATTACCGAAGCAGATTTCCACATGTTTTTGGAAGGTGATAGAGACAGCAGTTCTGTTCTTAAGGCAGGTACTGTTTCATGAAAGATCTATTACCTCTATCCCTGGTGGAAGATTGCAATTACTATCCTAATTCCAGCAACTCTTTGCCTGAATCATGACAGCTCTTAATTATGTGTGAAAGTAGAAGTTATATACAGAGAAATTTCTTAGAGAGAATTACCTGGGAGATATATTTAGGCTTAGATGGTCTGCAGCAGGGCTATTCTTCTGATTCTATCTCTGTTGGTTTTGCTTCAGGAAGCATGAGACTTTACCTGACTTGTGATACCAGAATTCGCATTGGAATGGCATTTCTGCTCCCCTTTTCCCAAAGTTTCTCTCTTTTTTTTTTTTTTTTCTTTTTTCTTTTTTTTAGATTTCTAATTTCTTAATCAGATTTGGTCCTGTCTATATTTCTTGTTTTAAATAAGCCTCTTGCAACTTAATGCTGAGTAGTCTACTGCTGAGCATACCGCTCAAGGAAAGGCAAAGAAGTAAGTAACAAGCTTTCAAATTCTTCATCAAACTTAATATGTCAAATTTTATTATTCAGGTACAAAGAATTTATTACACTGAAGTTATAAATGTTGCATTTTCTGTTTAAGTATTTAATGGGAAAGATTGATCAATGTCTGTTCTTAGAGAAATGTATCACAATGGTGGTCATCTTGGAGCTGATTTTCAAAATAACTTCAAGCCTGCAGAATCTGTAATTTCAAAAATGCCCTATTCCAAGTCATGCGAAACCCAAGATTTTAAAGGATGTCCAGCTTCAAGACATCATTTTATTGGAGATAACTGAGCCAGGACAGACATACAGCGTCCTGACCCAGAACAGATGGGGTGTTAGGAAATCTGCCATTTTATATGGAAAGGTGAAATTCAAGTCAGTTGTCCCAGAAAGGCAAGAGAGGAAATTGGAGTCTGGTCCCTCTTATTCTACAGGGTTGTTTTGAAAGGACATTTGTGCATAGTCCATTGTCCTGGTTTCTGGGAGGGACAAGGTTAATTCTCCCCTGGCTCTAGCAGGGCCCAGGTATCCCACCCCAGGTGAGCTAATGCCAATTATTGGTAGTCACTCTGATTTTTAATACACCTTCTTAATTCACAGTTCAGCACAAGACTTACGATGATCTGAAATAAACCTTCTTTATTAAAGATAACCCTGGCAGCACGAGGTAGGTTAAATCATAAAATGCTAAGAGTTTCAGGAAAGAGATGATCATTGGGGATTATAGCAGTCACTTTATTTTGTAGATTGACCATCATCGATGACCATTCTTTAATCAATGTGCTACAGGAAATGGCTACATGTGTGACCTTTCATCTTTGTTTAGTTCATCTTTGTTTCCTGTTTCTGCTATTAAGCTCTCAAAATAATGGTCAATAAAGGAGCTGGCCACTTGTTGGAAAGCTGATATCCACAGGTAGGAGAGAATGTTCATGTAAAATGACATTGGTCTCCCAGCAGCATTAAAAGATGAGTTTCAGAAAGCCATGGAAAAAGCATTCAGAAAGTGTTTGTGCTCTGCAGTTGGGCTAACTTACAGGGACAAGGTCATCCTGATGATCTCAGTGGAAAGGAACACCCCAGCTGCTTGCGGAACAAGAATTATAAGGCTTCTTTTTCTGCCTAATTAGCGATATTACTTTATATTTTGCATGTCTTTTTGCATGTGTTAGGAAGAAGTCTGCAGGGAGCTCATTATGTTACTAGCCTTGTACTTAGAGGTTTGTAAAGCTGTAGCTTCAGGGACGTGGGAAGTGTGTTCACTTGAAGAAATTCCATATCCAGGCTGAAACACTGCTGAGGACTTGTAGAAACTCTGCAGGGTGTCTCCTGTGAGGCACGCTGTATCCTGGCCTGCATGTTCCTGCTGAGAAGCTGTCCAGATGAATCTGCCTTGACATATTTTCACTCTGAGATAATGGCTGAGGGCAGAATTTTTCCTTGTATGTCATCTGTTAATGTGTCTCTAACCAACAAATGGGTTTGCGAAGAAAAAGAAGCCGATGAAACCTTGCTCATTGGCACCTTGGCATGATTTTTCAGAGCCCAGTGTGGTTGCCATATTCTTGAAGTGCATTTTAGTATGAGGGCTTTTTATTTTTTCTCCCCTCTTGTGGAGGGAGGGTGAAACACAATAGAATTGTGTTTCCAGCATACTACGGATGTGAGCACACCCAAACCTGCATTGCTGGGAGTAAGACAAGGATCTCTAAAGAAAGGATATAGAGCAAGAGCTTATGACAACACTTTGAGGACAGCAGTGTGAACATTTATTGCAATAACATCTATCTGAATCCAAATTCATTCACTTAACTTTGAGCTTTCCTCTTCAGAAGACTGGATCCTTAAATCAAAGAAGATGGCACAGCATACCTCATGGAATTTTGTGTAACCAGTTTAAATAGTTAACACTGAAGAAAGTACTGTGTCATTTTCTGGCCATCATGGAACTATGCTAGCACCTGCTTCTCAAAAAGCATGTGTATCTTTACCAAATGAGCATCATAGAGGATGTTTCTAAGTGATGTCCCAAATGCTTGATCAGCATTCTAAGGAGAAATATTAATCAGAGGTTTATCACAAGACACAATCAGAACATCAGGCACTTTCCCCCAGTTGATGAGCTGCACCTTTCTTCCACTCTCCTCCACCTGATAAATGATTTTGGGTTTGTAAAATCATTTCTGGGCACTATACACCTGGCATCACCCCATTACTCTGGGGAAAAAAGTCACTTTGTAATTTAAGTGATCAAGGACATAAAAGGGTGTTATTAATTTACATTTCACTGAAATACAAATGCACAGAACCCAGAATAACCCAAAATAAAAAGGACAGCTTAATTTTAATGGAACATAGTTTGAAAAAGAATATTTTTTTAACAGTTGAAATGTTGATTATAACTGCATATGGTGATAAGTTTTTAAATGCATAATATATAAATATAATGTATGTAATGTGTAGAATTAACAACACAAATATGAATAGTAATTTTAACTATAGATAATTTACTCATGAGAGTTTTTCTTCATTTATGTAGAAAAAAAATGTGCAAATGAAAAGAGAAAACTCAGTGGAGTTGTAGAGATATGTGTCAGCATGGGATTTGTCTTCATCAATGTGAGCTGTCCTGTTCCGCAGCTCTCTATTGCTTATATCACTCCAGCTTCCAGCAGGCTGAAGAATGCTCACTTTGTTCAAGTCTATTAGTTGCAACTGACTTAATTGCTTAGAAAAGGATCTTTGCAGGGCAAAGCAAAAGCAAAGTACTCCAAGAGTGCAGAAGACTAGACTCCTGACAAAAAGAAAAATGCCAGAGAAGGTAAGCAACTTCAGCATACAAGTCTTCGTTGTTTAATGCATATTTAGTGTAAATAAAAGAAAATTGACCAATATGAACCGCGTTATCATCAGTGATGCAAAATGTCTTGCTCAGGCAGGGGGAGGGAAAACTGTGTAAACTGTGTTGTGAGATTTGATTGTAAAAATTCTGAACACAAAAATGTATTAATTTGTGCAGGGTACTAGATATGTCATTCTAACATGTTCCAGCAAAAGACCTTTTGTTTGGTATTTTTAAATGTTATTTTAATATTTCTTTCAGGATGGGTATTCCTTCTTCACTTCTGCTTGTAGGATGACAATGTCATCATCATCATCTTTTTTAGTTAGCGTGTGAAAGGTAGAGGATAGCTGACAAAATATAGGCTACAGAGTGACCTAAAGTATGAATGTTCATTGAATACACATCTGGCTGTACATTCAATTACGCTTATTTACTGGGGTTTAGATTGCAAAAGTGGTTCACCCAGAAGTGCTTTTATCTGGAAATGGAGGATTGTTAATATACTCATAAATCTGTAAAGATCTTAATTTCCAGCTTTATATGTAGTTTGTCTTGACATAAGTGGACACCTGTGTTTATTTTCTAGCTGCATTACTACTGACCTGGAAGATAGCCAAGGCAAAAGACCCTTTAATTGCTGCTATTAGCACAACTCTTGCATCGTTATAGAGGGGGTAACATGCTGTGTATGCTTCTGAAAGTATGTTCTAAATAACCTGCCTTGGTTTTCAAGCCAAGTTTTTAGACTGGAACAGGTGAATAAGTGCATGTTCTGTTGGAGTGGAACTGCCTTGGGTTATGACTGGCCTAGTGAGCCTTATGGCAAGTGTTGTTGACTTCAGCCTTTGTCACTGTCTTTCATGTCAGCATGTTCCCTGTCTGGAAAGTCCCCTGCTCACTCCAAAATGCATACTCTTAAATTCTGTGTTTGGTGACATTCAGTAAACTGGAATGGTTAGGCATGCCAAAGAAATTATAGTTTTCATTTTTACAGCTATTACAAATTTTACTACTTGTTAAATCCCTGTTTTAATGAGTTATCATGCCTGTCTGTGGATGTATGGGACTGCCTCAGAACATGTCCTCAGTCATCCCCAAGAGCTTTTAAATATTTAGCAGACTTGGAAAAGTCAAAGATTTGGAAAAGTCAAAGATAGATTATTTTCCTCCATATCATATGATATCTCATCTTCTTCAGAAGTCACTTGTCAATAAGAGAGGAAATCATGGTGTTGTTTTCAAGTCATGGAAAAAATACAAGTGTCTGATTATGGAATCACAGAATTGTTGGAAGGTACCTCTAGAGATCATCTAAAGCAGGATTGCCTAGAGTGCATTGCTCTGGCCTGCATCCAGACAGGTCTTAAAGGTCTCCAGAGAAGGGTACTCCACAACCTCCCTGGGCAGCTTGTTCCAGTGCTCTGTCACCTTCACTGTAACAAAGTTTTTCTTCATATTCAAACAGAACTCCTATGTCTCAGCTTGTACCCATTGCCCCTCATCATGTCACTGGAAGCCACTGAAAAGAGCCCAGCTCCATCCTCCTTCAACCCACCCTTCAGATACTTATAAGTATTAAAAAGGTCTTCCTTCAGCCTTCTCTAGGCTAAAGAGTCCCAGCTCTCTCAGGCTTTCCTCATAAGGGAGATGCTCCAATCTCTCTGTCATCTTTGATGCTGTCCTCTCTCCAGTGGTTCCCTGTCCCCCTTGAACTGGGGAGCCCAGAACTGAATGCAGTATTCCAATTGTGGCCTCACCAGTGCAGAGTAGAGAGGGAGAATGATCTCCCTTGACCTACTGGCCACACCCTTCCCTACACAGCCCAGGGGTCCATTGGCCTTGGTGACATGGGCACATTGCTGGCTCATGGATAGTTTACTACCAGTACATCCAGATCTTTGTCAGAAATGCTTTCCAGCGGATCCACCCCTAACCCACCTCTATTGGTGCCTGGAATTCTTCCTCCCCAGGTGCAGCACACTACACTTGCCCTTGTTGAACTTGAATAGGTTCTTCTCTGCCCAGCTCTCCAGACTGACCAGATCACGCTGGATGGCAGCACAGCCTTCTGCAGTGTCTGCCAGCCCTCCCAGTTTGGTGTCATCAGCGAACTTGGTGAGGATAACACTCAGTCCCCTCATCCAAGTCATTGATGAATATGTTGAACAAGACTGGACTGAGTGTTGACCCCTGGGGGACGTCACTGGTTACAGGTCTCCAGCTTGACCCTGCTCCATTAATTACCACCCTCTGAGTCCTGTCACAGAGCCTGTTCTCAATCCGCCTCACTACCCCCTCATCTAGCCCACACCACCTCTGTTTCCTAATGAAGATGTTATGGGAGACTGTGTCAAAAGCCTTGCTGAAGTCAAGGTAGATGGCATCTGCAGCTCTCCCCTCATACAGCCATCCAGTTATAGAAGGCTATCAGATTGGCCAAGCATTGGTAAATCTGTGTTGACCACTTCCAATAATTTCCTGTTCTTTAAGATGTTTGGAGATGACATCCAGAAAAGTCGCTTCATTACCTTTCCAGGGACAGAGGTGAGACTAACTGTCCTGTAGTTCCCTGGGTCCTCCTTCTTGGCTTTTTTGTAGACTGGAGTGATATTTGCCTTTCTCCAGTCCTGAGGCACCTCTCCTGCTCTCCATGATCTTTCAAAGATGATGGAGAGTGGCCCAGCAATAGCACCTGCCACTTCTCTCACCATTCACAAGTGCAATCCCGTCAGGGCCCATTAACATTAGTAATTTAAAAAACACTTTATTTTTACTGTGTTACCAAGCTACCACGTAATTTCACGATAAACAAATAAAACATAGATATTCTTAGCTTCAGGATAATCCAGTTCTGAGTTCAGACGTGGAAGTCAGCTGCCAAGTCTGAAAATGATACACAGACATGAATAATTCTAAAAAAATCCACAAGAGCTGTCTGAGACAGGCTGAGCCAGATCTTTGGCTGTTCCAGACTACTGAATCTACCAGTGACAAGCTGGTATCAGCAAAAAGTTTGGACAAGGGAAAATTAGTTTTACTGTCTGTTTGAGAAAGAATTAACAGGCAAACTCCCATTGTATTCCCCCACCATATTTGTTTTCTACAGAGTAGCCTTGATGTAATTTGATTTTTGGCATGAGATTTGGTTTGACTTCAGAGAAAAACATGCATATGGAAATAAGAGGATTCAATTAAGCTGGAATGAGAACTTAAATAAATTCATTGCTTGGCAATCCTGGCAATACAAATCCTGTGGCTATCCACAATTCAGAGCTAATGAATGTGTTCAGAAATGCTGACCAAAATATGTGTCACATTCTGCAAGAGACTGACTTTGTTCTGAAGCTGTGACAGGACCTGGTTCCTCTTCTGATTACTACTAAAAGTTCCAAATGGGGTAATCTTTTAGCAGAGAAGATGTCCCATTCAAATAGGAGAACGCGATTGACTAGGTGTGGAGTAAGGTCAATACCTACTGTAATCTTAGGAAGATTTAACTCTTAATTGTCTCCATTAAGGTATACATAATTTCAGGTGCATTTAAAAAGCTTTTCTTTTTTTCTTTTTTTTTTTTTGGTAAATCTAGTATTAATGTTTATTTCTTAAAAGAAAGCAAGCCTATTCGTCATGTTTGGACAAATTAGCTGAAATTCAAGAACTCAGTGGCTACTGTCTCCAGGAAGTGCAGAGCAAAGGCCTACATTACTGAAAGAAAGCTTAGCATGAACCAGCCTGCAAATTATTCTAAAAGGACTAAGGTACTCATGAGGCAGAAGAGGGAAATTGCAACAAGACTAATAAAAATTAATAACAGGAGTTATGCCCAGTTGTGCTATCTGCATTTATTTTGATATAATCCACAGAATTTCTGACTCTAGAGAACGGAAGTGCCAAGGGTTGTCAGCTCGTTTTGTATTTCCAGAGCAGCTTGTCCCAAATATGTACAAATGTCAGCAGCACAAATCTGTGCATAGTCAATTAAAATGCTTTTCAATTTTTTAAATACTGTAAATTCTGCAGTGTTGTTCTTCAGCTATCACCTTCTAAAGATGAAACAGCTACTGAAAGAACCCCTGTGTAAAACAGAATACAAAATGTCTTCTCGTCCCAGTGATACTTTCTGGTGACAGTTTCAGTGGCAGCAAAATCTAGAGCAGCTTTAGTCACTGCCTGCTGTGTAGATTGTTGGGGCCTGAGTTACAGGCACAGGGCAGGTAATGGGCCAGCAAAACTGGTGAAGCAACATGTCTTCCTGTGTGCCATCATTTGCTAAAGTGAAGAAGATATCATGCTAGGACTTAATTGTGGCTGTTGTGAAATATCTTGGCCAGCTAAAGGCAGGGGAAGATTGAACTGGAGCCTTCGTGTTCAACAGAATAGTTTGATTTTCCTATTTTGCTTTTAGCTGATTGCGAAAGAATAATCTGTTTCCAGGACAGACTATTGGAGGACTTGGCAACTGTTTGTTGGGAAGTGAGTCTCATTCCTCAACACAACTTCTCAGTGGTTTCCCTTTAAAAGGCTGTACAGCACAGTTCTGCAAATCTTGCCCCAGCCCTGGAGAAGGCTGTGTTTAGAGATGGTGAAAGAGCAGTCTGAGCATCTACAGATACTTATTACCACAGAACTGAACTACCAATATGAATCTTTTCTTTTTTAGGAGTGTGACTGACATCAGGAGCCCCATTAGCTATTTAGTCAGAAGCCAGATGGTAGTTAAGGAAAAAGCAAGTAGCAGGTGACAGCATACATGCTCCCTTAGACTGCCTGCAAACCCTGGGACAGAAAGATTCACCAGAAGGGTGACACACAGTATTACTCCTGGAACCCAGTTATTGTATGTTAGGAGTACAAAATGGAAATATGTTCCCATAAGGAAAAATAATTGCTATAACACTTATTTTGTTTCGTCACAAGTAATTTGGGTTTGGGATGATCAATTTGAATATTTCTGATTTTATTAATATGACAGGCTTCTAACTGTTTAACCTGTGGGATGTAAAATGGGATGGAAAGCTGGCAAGAAATATGCTGTCACATGATGCCTGAAATACTACGCAGATAAAATTTACCAACATCCCTCCTCCTGTTCATCCTGTTTGGAAAGATGCATAAAAACGGAATGGCTGTTTCAAGTGAAAGCAAGTGCTGCTACATCTAGAATAAGCATTCTGCTGTGAAAACCTTCACAGTATTAACCATTCTCCACTGTTTGCAATCACTGCTTCTTCTCAGTCTTTCCCACTCTGCTTTTTCTCTGCTCTATTTTCATATTTTGAACTCATTTGCCTGTTAGCTTTTCTTCAGATAATCTGGAAGGTGAAGAATGACCAGACAGAACTCAAATGCCATTTTTTTTAATGCTTAATAGCTGATTAAAAAAGAACTGGCCCATCTCTAGTGTTCATGCACAAATACTCTCCCGGGTTTTTTAAATTGAGTCATAATTGCCTGTGCCAAAAGCTGTCAGTACAGCAGGACAGAAAGCAGTCAGCTCTTCTCAGTGTTATATAAAGTTGTCATTTTGGAAGAATGAGCAATGATAAAGAACTGCTGCAGTGCTTTTGCCCATTTTCACAGTGAACCATGATGTTTGTGTTGATTGTAGTTTTCAAGTCTTTTATATTAAATTACGTTTCTCTTGTAAGGAAAGAATTCAAAACAAAGCAATAGGAATTTAAGGATGGCTTATTTAAGAAAAATCAAGCTGGATTTCTAGAAAAATTTCTATCAAACATGAACATTCTGGCATGCAGTGTAATAATTTGTGACAAGATCAAAGACTTTTATGTCAAACATGAAGCTGAGTGTATTGTTTCTACTGTGGCAAGCACATCAACACATCCTAGCATTTAGCTGTACATTAAAAGAAAAAATTAATATAAAATATTAATATATATATGTCTAGTCTATATTAATATAGTAGGTCTATGTAGTATACATATAATATCATGCTGTCATCCCTAATCATGTGTGATTTATGGGTAACATAAGACTTAATTAATATTTGTAATGTTTGAAGTCTTGTCAGAGAATGCTATCACTGACTCCTGGAGTATCGACTTTTTCAAGTGGACAACAGAATTCCTACTGACACTACATTCCTACTCACACTTTGCTTTCTTATTAACATTCAGATTACTTTTAGGATAGTTATTAATGAAAACTTACACTGTGTAATTTAGCTCTGGAGCCAGTGATGCTTTTTAGTAAGCAATAATTTCCTTCAGCTCTCTGTAACCTACAAAGTAAAGCTTCTGAAATTCTTATTTCATAACCGTAGCTGAGAATCAGTCTTTCAGAGTTCCAGAATCCATGGAAACATGTGCTCCTGCATTAATTTGCTGAGTCAATGTTCCAGCTTTCTGGTTCACCTAACGATTTCCTAATGAGAGGATGTTGGTGTAATTCAGTACTTTGACTTCCATAGAGCCATTTCTCAAGCTTTGTTCTAAGGCAACTGTATTCCTTTGTGTCTCCTGAAGTTCTGTTCCCATTAGCAGTCTGTTTAATCCAAGACAAGGTGGTACCATGTTGTCCAAGCCCCACACCTGCCATAAAGAGCAGCGGAAGCAAGCGAGAGCAGAACAGGAGTATATGAGTAATCTCTGCACTCCAACCTTAGCATTTTCCAACTTCCTTTCCATTTCATACAGCACTGTGCCAAGTTGTCTGCCTTTGCCATGGAAATCCTCTTATTTGGGAAAATTACATAACGCTCTGATTCCCAGTATGCCCTTGAGCTTTGAAAGGAACAAGAAAAATGAAAAATGGAAAAAAGGAAAAAAAAAGGGAAAATGAAAAAAAAAGAAAAAAAGGAAAAAAGTTAGCATGCTATTCAAATCAGAATAGGGTAAAGATCTCATGAGCAATGAGATGTAGTCTGTTGTATCAGTAGCAATACAAGAAATATGATATTCTGGGTATTTTTTGGTTCTTTGTTCTGTCACTTTTTGTATTTAACTAAATTTAAAGATTTTGGAGGAAAAAATAGATGATAGACGTACCACTTTTTAAGCCAAAACTTGTTTGTTGCTTGTTTATTTTTCTTTTTACAAGTTAACTTCTATTTTTGATTGATCTTCTGAACAACCATATTCTATTTTCCACAATACAGATTTTATTCAAAATACAAAATCTGAGATATTAATTCAAAGCCAGAATTCTACTATTATGTTTATAATATAAATATATTGTCACTATATTTATATGAGTATCTGACTTCAAAATTACCCTGATTTTTGCAGGGGTAATAAATATATAATAAAATTTTGGATAGTCATTAGCAGTAATGATTATGTACTTTTTTATGTCCATAAACGCTACATAAAGTTATGGTGCTTAATGCTTTATGAAAAAGTAAGCATGTTTTTTATTTTATAAGTGTATATAGAGTTAACTTTATTTAACACCCCTTTTTTAAAAGTTTTACTAAGATAGGAGGAAGTTTTCAAAATGAACCCAAGGCCAGGCTGGATGGGGCTTTGAGCAACCTGGTCTATTGGGAGGTGTCCCTGCCCATAGCAGGGTGTGGAACTCGATGATCCTTAAGGTCCCTTCCAACCCAAACCATTCTATGGTTCTGTGACTCTGGTAATGTGACTTACACAATTTTGATTTCTAAAGGCTGCACATTGAAGAAAATTTTCTAAGTTTTGGAGGGGAAAAATATTTCCTTTCATGACTCATGTCCAGACTACTGCTTTTATTTCCTACAATATTTATACTTGTGCCATAAGAACTATCACTTAAAATCACTATAGAGAGCCAGTTTTCAGTCTGATACTCTGTGCAGCACAGCTGATAGTAATAAAGACTGAGCAGTTTTTGAAAACTCCTTTTGATGTTTACTATGCTCTTTTCTATTAAAAGGAGAATTACACGGCACTTGTGTAGAAACTCTACAGAGTTCAGAGGAAGTCTTTGGTGGATTCACGTAGTTACACTCAACCCTTCAGAATGCCATGACTCAATGGGATTTCCTGTGGCTGGGCTGTTATGCCCTCAAGAGGCATCTCTGCAAATCTGGCAGTAGCACAGCAGTGTTCACAGGGCAATAGAAATTTGAAATCTACTTCTTTAAATATGTCACTTGACTTTTCATAAATTTTCCCCTCACCCATTTAATTCTTTCTCTGTAATAAGTTGGACAAAATTATAAGTTGACATGGCTTTGCTTGTAACTCTGTCACTTTTTAGCTTGCATCAAAATAATTTTCTTAATAATGCCACAACACAGAGCACTTGTATAAATTACCCTGAGAGATATGTGTTGAAATTGTTATGAGACAATTTTGCATTATTTACATCATGATGTTCTGTCAGTGTGCTAATACTCAAGACTGTTTATATTTCTGGATTTAACAAATATGTAAATCAGGTGCACATTTCCCTAGGAATGTGTCTCTAATGAGGACAGACAACAAACTTCAAAACAAACAAAAGAATAGAATATGGTAAACAGCTCATGTGATAGAGGGAAAAGAAATGGTGCTCAAGTAAATGAACTAGAGATAAGCGGCTGTAATCCTTGTCCTGGGATTGTTTCATCGTCTCATCTTGCAGCTCTGACAGATCAGTTGTTTCTTAGCAGGGAGAGCACAAGGGAAGAATAGCAGCCAGACCCAGTTCTCCCAGAAGACGACATGAAAACTTCTGGGTTTCCTCTATGTAGCAATTTATAGAGCTGAGAGGATTGAGTTCCACTCACTGAATTTGCTAACTCCAGTCAAATACCACTCCAAAGGGTCCCAGCTCTCTGAAATATCTCTTTTTTATATATTGCGATAATTAAAATAGCTGTTTGATTTCAGTGTATAAGGACAGAATGGGAATAGCATCATGGTGAATTGAGTTTAAGTATTATAGAAGGATTTGAATGTCCTTCAGAGAAGCATTCAGCTTGAATTTCATCTCAAAATGTTGCCCTGATTTAGTAAGACTAAGTGATACCGTTGAATCATAATGCTCTAGATTGAGTACATGTATAGTGGGCATGTTTTTCATTGTGCTGTGATTGTGCTATGCTTTTTATTATGCATTGCTCACTGAAAACTTTATCTTCCATTAAAAGCTGAATTCCATTCAGAAGTGCAATTAAACATAATTTGCTCACTAAAATAAGACATCATTTATTTAAAGCTGGCTTTTATTTTGAATGTTGATGGCTTCCTGCTAAATATGCAAGTTTTCTTTTCTGTGAAATTAGTTCAGTATCTAAAAATCTGAATTACTTGGTATTTTGGTTTTTATCATGTAACTTCAGCCCCCAAAGTACTGGTAAGCATTATATTTCTCAACTAAACACCATCTTGAAGCAGATCATTATGGTAAAATTAGCCTGAGTTCTCAAAAATCAATGAGTTCTGAATAGTGTATGTAGAATAAGTGGGGTAAAATATTTTAACCAACATTCCTCGGTAATTCTGTAACTGCATGTTGTAGGTAACGGTTGCCTTTTTCTCTCTGTTTTCAGTCTTTTAACTACAAAATGTGCTTTTTTGTCTGTTACAGTGAGAACATCAGTTGAATTCTGTGTTGCGACAGCAACACGTTTGTGAAGCCTCTGTCTCATTTGTCTCTGTCATTATATACCTGGCCTTGCTTTAACACATTCTCAATCGTTTCTGCTGGCAAAGTTGACGGATAAGGATCATTAGTAGTACAGCACAACCACCTTGAAAAATGCTCTCTTGATTTTCCTATGTGCTACTTAAACTGTCATGCAGACAGAGATATTAAAGTGCTGGAGAATGAGCTCTGTAAGCAAAATTATCTCCTGATAAAATCTGTCCCAAAGTTATGCCAAATGTCCACATCTAAGTGTCTACAAAAAGTCTAAAACTGACTTAACCTTGTGCGTGTGGTAACTCTCTGAAGATGAGAACAGGGAGGGCTACTTTGGCAGCTTTGACTTCTGTTAACCTGACTTCTATCAGAAAGGAGAAAAGGTTTCCGACAACATCAGCTGTTGCACGATTTGTCTCATCTCTTTCCCAGCGTTTCATTCCCAGCAGCTTCCTACCTTTCCTTGCCTACGAGTTAACACCACGCAGCAGGCATTAGCTTTGCACTGCTTGAACTCTTGAACTCCTTGTCTCTGGGGGAGTGAGGAGGCCATAATTATCGTGATCTGGTGCTGATGGTGAAAGAAAACTTGATTTTCATCAACCCCTCAGTAGAATCTGAACCAGGACTTTTAAAAATTAATACCTCTAATACCTCTAATTGATACCCTGAACTAGGTCTCCAAGGGAACATGAGTTAAGGGACTTTCTTAAAAATAACGTTCACTAGATATATGTTAAATTTACTTCTAAGTAGTATACAATTTCTGTCAGTTACAATGTTACCAAGAAATCTCAACTGTCAAGTGCCCTTAAGTCTTGTTGATTTGCATGAATGTTTTAAATACCAGCAGAAATTATATGTATGGTATGGAAAAGCAATCTTGAAATGTGGTTACAGCACAGAGTATTATTTAAAAGACTCAGACTCTCAATATGGGTATGTATGCTTTACTTCTGTATGAAAATGTAAGAAAAGACAACGCATGACTAAAGAGCAGATAAATGCATTTTTATGGCAGTAAACTTGTCTAGGGAGGAGAGAGCTGATAATTACTTGCAATCCCAAGCATAAATACAGGTTGTGCAACGGACTTGAGGGTGTTGGTTGATGAGAATCTCAACATGAGCCAGCAATGTGTGCTGGCAGCCCAGAAACGCCCCCTGACCCCACATCCTAGCCTGCATCCTCAGCAGCATGGTCAGCAGGGCAAGGGCAGTGATTCTTGCCCTCTGCTCTGCTGACTCCCCACTTGGAGTGCTGCGTCCAGCTTTGGGGCCCCTGACATAAGGATGTGAACCTGTTGGAATGAGTCCAGAGGAGGCCACAAAGATGCTCAGAGGGCTGGAGCCCCTCTGCTGTGAGGACAGGCTGAGAGCTCAGGGTGTTGTCTTATTGACAACATAGGATAATATTTTTGTTTTGAGGCTTCATGGGTAAATAGTTTCATAGTTCTTTGTTCTCCTCAAGGAGAG
Organism: Pedionomus torquatus; assembly: GCA_013398155.1. Taxonomy (NCBI): domain Eukaryota; kingdom Metazoa; phylum Chordata; class Aves; order Charadriiformes; family Pedionomidae; genus Pedionomus; species Pedionomus torquatus. Next base: position 109,954 of record VZRU01019695.1, on the reverse strand, counting down.
TGGGAAAGAGTTTTTTTCCTGAGTTTGTGCTGTTCTCCTTTTGAAACTAATCCCTGTGACATTGATATTACTTGCTTTTCAGTTTTTAAAAGTTTTCTGGAAGAGAGTGGCAGGAAGAAAGGTGATATAAAAACAAGGATTGCATGATATTTTGTTTTTCTTATGAAATAATTATGATTTCTTTTTCTGGATACTTTCTGCCAGAAAGATTTAAACAGGTATTTAGCAAATGCAAACTCTTGGTGGATTTTATTTATGTAGCTTTAAAAAAAAAAAAAAAGCCAATAAAATATAAAAAATTCTGAATAAAAATGTGCATGTGAAGCTGCAGCATGACAGTTACCTGGAAAGTTAATGGACAATAATTAGTATTGGAATTTTGAATCTGATGCTCAATAGCTTATTTTTGCAGTTTTTGTAATGTTTTGTTTCTCATTTTCCCTTTGCCAAGAATGAGTTCTGTTCCATCTGAGTGTTTCGTATCATTGTGAACTGTATCACTTTCCTCACGGTTTTGAAACTTAAAGGAATTCTGAAAATCCTACATTCTCAGAGATCAAAGGCTACTGTAAAGCTGGGTAAGTCAGCTTTGCAAGAGCTATTTGAAGTACTCTTGGTTGACAATCTGCCGACCAGATCTCTTGCTCGCCCAGAGTGTCTGTGAGCTCGTGAGTTCAGTAATGCTACAAATTTGATCAGTATTCTTATTTTTCACCTAGGTATTACCTCTGCTTCTTGACCCTTCATTCAGTTCTCCTTTAACCAATTCTACTCAGGAAACACTGGATGCTTTTTGATCCTGCTAATCCCAAGTGGTTTCAAATTCATTCTTTTTTTTTTTCTTATTAAGGAGTTATTTCTCCATGTTTAAATAGAAGCAAGCTGGAAGAAGTCAGTAGTGCTTAAAGAAGGCTATAGCTCAATATATTTCCTTTTGAGCTCTATTAACTTCTCATCTTTTACCTCAGCTGGAGTTTTGACCACAATAATTCTAAAAAACAAACACACAACCTCTGCAATAGAAAAATGTGACACAAATGTACATAAAAAAGGCAAATGGAAGAGGAGGAGAAGCCTCACATAAAACTTTTTACATTATGCCTTGTCTAATTTGCTCTTATTCAACCTCTGACAAGTAAGGATTGTTTAAAATATATGTAAGCTCCTTCTGTTATAATCATTACAGTCCACTGCATGTGCATTGCCCCACTTTGCTTCGCTTCAGTTCTTGTTCCTACACATTATGGTCCCTGCATGGAAGTGACAAGTTAGTTTTTGGTAATTGCTATTGAACCCAGCAGGACAGGTAAAGCTGCAGGAAACACAGAAGGAATTACAGGAGAACCTCACATGAAATGAACTTCCTGCACAATAAAGCATTTTCCCTGACCCCAGTGAATGCAAAACCTTTATATAATTAATATTGGTTTATATATTAATAGTATTTTTACATTATGTAGCAGTTTTCAGCAGTATGTACTAGAATTATACAGAACCACCATTGATATAATGGTGGTTTTCCAAGCAATGTACAAAAAGCCTAACTTATTCTTGAGTGCAGTCTGCATAAAATCCGAATTGTATGGGTTTCAGGGTAGTTCTCTATTACACTGTATTTCCAAAGTTTTATGTGGCCTTAAAATGTAAATCTTCCTGATGTTGAGATGTTCCCAATTTGAATGTGCCTTTCTTTATTTAAAATGATCTCTTGGATTCTTTCAGCTATGTTTTAAATGTGGATGAGGAATGATGGTGGTGTAGATGATCCAAATGATGGTGGGTTTTGATTTTGGTTTTTTTTTTTTTGTTTGTTTGTTTTTTTCAACTATGGCCTTTTATCACTGGATTATATCTAATACAAATTCATAGGTGGATTTAGCCAGGAGATGAAGTCCTGGATGGTATTGCTGTATCCAACTGCCAGTTTTGTTCCTGGTAATGATTGCAGTGCAGAGAAAAAGCTCTGCCCACAGCTTGAGCTTGATTGTACCCTCTGTTATAGAGAAAGTCAAGGGAAACGCAAGTTTTCATTTGTGAAGCAAACAAAAAAGCCTGTATGTTCATTTCAGCTGTTCAGTAAGAGCAAGATAATCTCAGGAAATGGAAGAGGAATCAGACTAGGCTTCCTACTGCTCACCTACTTCAGGCCTATCAGTGAATTTGTGTGACGAACAAAAATACCATAGGAAGAGTATGTACTCTAGAAAACACTTATGACATGCTTATTCCATCTTATTTCCTAGCTTTATTTTATTTCATTTCATTGTTGAACAAATAGGCTGACATATTCCTCTGTGGTTTACGTCTTTAGAAATATCTAGGCTAGTCCCACTGATTAAGATTTTCATATCCGTACAGAATGTAATCAGCATGAAATTAGAAAAAGAAAGCCATCCTTCTGTTTTGGCAGTGAAAATGCGGAATAAACAACTCAAAATTTGTCTTCTATCTGTCTAAATTACATGATGGGTTAATTATTCATGAAGTAATTGTTATCTTACAAGTATGACTTACAGCTCAAGAGAAACAAACAATAAAATAAATGCCATGCTGTTATTTTTCTTTACTATTGGAAGGCATTCCATTATGTCAGTGCATGCAGGGAATGTTGGACAAGTGTTTAAAGAGATTAAGCTACTGTTTGGGAAGGATTTTGAGAGAAAACTGGAAAAGCTATTATACAAGTGTGCTGATTCACATTTTAGAAGGTTATAAAAACTTACAGAATAGGTAATGAGACTGAGTAAACAGATACTTTAATGCCAATTGAACTACTAGGACGTTTGCCTAAATAAGAGATATAAGCTTTTAATTTTTAATACAAGTAAGCTTTCTTTCAAGTTTTATGATATAGCAACTGCATATCTGGCTGAAGTCATCTTTTCAGAAGTCATCCCATTTATTCCCCACCCGTAAGAAAGGATCACCTAATCCTTTTATGATTAGCATTTGCTCCGTTTTCTAAGTATCTTGGTTTAGCAACTTAGTAATTCTAATACTTCTTTTTACAGTTAAGGTTTCCTTTGACATGATGCACATAGCTTTGGTTTAGTGTTACTAGTGCTTAGCTTTCATCTCCATTTTCCAATGACCTGCTGTCATTATCCCTGCTTTCTACCCTTCAACTTTCCTGCTTCCAATAACGTTTTGAAACTTTAGATTCCTTTCTACTTTCCTCTGTTTCTCTCTTCTTCTTTCTAGCTTGTGTTCAAATCACTACAAGGTTTTGGTTGGATTTGGTGTGTTGGTGCTGTTTCTTTGGTTTTGGTTTTTGTTGGGTTGTTTTTTTTATTTTTTTTTAAAATTAATATAAGGTAAATTAAAAGTTCATAGCTTTATCCAAGTTGTTTTTTTTTTTTTGTTTCTGTCCATGCACTCAGGAAAAACTTTGTTTTTAATGAGAGTGCCCTCTGCACCTTGGATACCTTGGACAGAAGGTAACATTGCAGTGGGCTGGCTGTGGCACAAGCTTGAGCTCTGCTCTGTCAGTTGCACCATCATGAACTCTGCCTAAATGAGTTTCTTAGTTTCTTCCAATGTAGTTGTGGTTTTCTTTGTTTTATTCCTCCACACTTTTTTTTTTTTTTTTTTTAATAAACCCATTCACCACGTTCACTGCACTGACCTGCATGCACATGACAGTTTGGACATAAAAATGGAAATTCATGGGAACCTCAGGAAACTTTAAATGGGAAATTGGGTACCTAGTAAATGTCTGACTTTTTAGACTCTTATCTTAAAGGCTACTTAGGGGGAAGAAGAAGGTGGTGAATAAAAACATCTAATTTTTCATACTTAAAAATCTCTCACAGCAAACACATTAACATTTCTAGTTATGTGTAGTATCTGTTTTAGATGATAACCAGACACTAAAAACAAAAAAAAAAGGAGCTTGTTTAAAACGAGTCTTTGTTGATTTTAGAAGGAAATAAGAATTGTGGACAAGGCTGTTATTTTTTTAGGATCTCCCTCCCTTTACTTCTCAGTCACATGTTAAGAAATAATTGTACTTTTGGGGGCTTAATGACAGAGAAGTTCTCTTCAGAAAATCTTATCTCTCTACCCATCACTGGTCTGTAAGAGAAGGTGTGTGATGGGCAGACCAGCAGCTCTAACAAAGCAACAGAAGCACAGTGGAAATTTCAGCAGAAGATAAGAGTAGTTCTGTGTGAATGAGACTTGTTAATGTTGGGTTTCAAAGCTAATTTAATGTTGTACTTTATACAGTAGAGAAAGATTAATAAAGCAGTAGCATCTTGATACTAGAATTTGTATTTTCTTTCCTACAATTTAATATAAATTTGATGAAAAATGTTTCTTGCCTTTTGACTTCCAGTTCAAGTGATGTGCAAAGCAGGTTGTTGATCTGATACCAAAACATTAATTCTGGAATTTAGTTCAGGCCTTAGAACTCCACTATATGCATTCTTGATAATATACAAGTTCTTATTGAGGTATTCATTGACAGTATTTCCAAAACTGTTTCAGCCACTGTTTGGATCCCAACAATTGACATGAGATGGAAATGGAGCTACAAAAGGGTCTGAGGAATATTACTATACTGAAAAAACCCACCACCACCAAACCCCATGGACCGTTTCTTCTCATTAAAGGCTACTTTAATCTTGGCATTAAAATTGGTCTTTTTCTCTTTTATAGGTTTTGTATTATTGGTAGCGATTGCAATGTAATGACTTCTATCCATTAGTGCTATGGGTAGTTAAATCCACTGGAGTGTGCACTGTAAGAGCCAGGCAGTCCCGGGTCACCGCCAGTCTGTTACACTATTAAGGAATGTCATGGTGGGTACATTTTTATGCCAGAAAGAGTGGCAGAGTTAAGTAGGATAACGTTAATGTGTCAGGATAGTGGGGAAATAAATACCTAACAGCTGTTATTAGACACTATAAATACAAAATAAATCTGATCTCAAGAACACCATTGTGAATGACAAAGGAGAGAGAGAGAGAATAATCCCTTCCTAGTAGCTCTTAGCATGGTGGGATAAGCTTCTTTCCACCTTCATTCTAATGTTTTTCAGGTAGACTGGGGACCTTGGCAGAAAATTCAGGTGCCTGATCTTTATTGTGCTTGTTTTTATTCAAGATGCAATAAACTGCAGGGAAAATAGTACTTAAGGCAGATTTGTGTATTCAGGGAACTGGTAGAAAAAAAAAGAAAAAGAAAACAACCAACAATTACTTATACACTTCTATTTCTATTTGTAATTTCTGTATCTTTTAGTTTTCAGATGTTGCACTGTTGTGCCTGATCCTTTGCCTTCTCTGGTCTATGAATGAACTTGCAGTCATCATTTTAAGTGAATAAAGCCCTGTAAAAGGCTGTGATTTCCATGTGAAAATCTCTCTTCTGAATTAGTGATAACATGGGAAGTATCCAAAATAAGTCAGCTCATGAATCTTTGGGTTTCCAGTTCCCGTGGGAATACATCAGTAGACAAGCTATGTTATTAAGTTAACCGAACAGAAATTTGCCTTACAATTTTTCCATTCATTCAAATGGGACATGAATATTTTGTTTCCTAATCTGTGCAATTACCCTGGAGCTCCTGTTGCAGCATGTCAGTACAATGACAGCTTCCCCTGAATGACAACTCTCAGCTCTAGTGAAAATTGACAGGATCTGTAAACCAGGTTTGTTTAAAGAAGAGACTCAGTTCTTGGGTGAGTATCTGTCTCAGTGGTATTACAGTTAATTGTTACTGCATTTTATAGCACACATGAAATATACCTATTTTTAAATGGATCTAATTGACATGCTTAAATGGACTGGTAACGGTGTATTGTATAAAATTCTGTATCACAGAATATGCTGTACCACTACCTACTAACATAATATTGTTGATGGCAACTAGAGGATGCTCAGAGACATTCTACATCTGCAATATGATCTCATAAAAACAAGTCAGTGGTAATAGGTCTCTGAGTTTGTAAATGTTCACATTATGGGCAGGCTTTTGTATCATGCCTTTGTTGTCACTTGGGTGGTTCCTGTCACTACCCTTTGTTCTAATGGAGGCCTTATTTTTTCATGTAGCATAAGCCACTACTTGTCTGCCTGAATGTCCTGTTGAGCTTGAGTGTCCAACATTTGCTGTCCACTGCTGGGATTTGCTTCCTGCTGATGTAAGTGCCTGAATATAATTCTTGTATATTTTATGTCAGTGATGCAATTACTACTGGTTCTTTAGTATTTTTGTTAATTATTTAGTTTTATTCTATTAAATCTATTTACATTTCAACCCTTCTGTTTCTTTGTGTTCCCTGATTCCCCTTTCCTGGGTGAGGAAAGTGGGTGAGTTTTCTCAAACTGTGACAGTTCATTTATATGGAACTCTCTTATGTGACATTTCATTCTGTTTATCCTTAAGATGCTTTAATAGCATCTTACTTAACAAAAATGGTGAAACTAAATGAGTATTTTACACTCATGAGCACAGGAAAGGAGTCTTGGACTGAAAGCTGACTGGGAAGCTCTTACGTGATTTTTATGAAAAGTGCAGCTAGAACTTGGAATATAAATGACAGTATTGTTTGCTGTGTTTTGGAACTTGAACTCTTACCTGTGCTATACATCAACTGTATTTAGTTTCAGCTTCTGTGATGAGGGATTGACTGTGATGTTTGTATGGCAGGCAGCATGAGCCTCTATTTGTACCTGCAGACTAGGGGAATTGCTGCAAATTATCTAATTCTAATAATGTGATCCCCCAAAAGAAGGAAAATAACTACCAACGTGGTAAGTGCTTTTAAACACTTTCAAAATGTTCAGAAAGTTTGCAAAATGTTCAGAAATCTTTATAGTGTAGTAAGGCAGAAGTCTTAACATAAGTGTGCTGTAGACATTTAAGATTCTCTTGTGCTGATTTTATTTTCTTTTGTTGTATAAAAATATGTATGTTACAGAAAAAAAACCAAAAAACCAAAAAAAACCCACAAACAAACAAACAAAAAAAAAACAAAAACAAAAAACCAAAAAACAAACAACACACCTTTGGAGATGATCTGAATTGGCTCATAAAACCTTGCTGGTTTGCAAATCATTATGATATTTTAACAGTGTTGCCTGGTTCTGAGTTAGTATGTATAGGCATCTTGCATTATATTATACCTTGGAATTGCATCTGAAACGTGTAGCTGCACAATACTGTTGGGGAAACTTGGCATTTAGGGTTGAAGGTAAGATTGCTGGTGTGACATTGTGGTGTTGGTAATTTCTCCAGCGGCTCCTTTGTTCCAGTAGTGCTGATGGTTTTGCCTTTTCACTGCCCTTCAGTGGAAGCAGCCTTTTTTGGACTCCTCACATTCCGCTTACCTTATTAATCTTTATGGCCATTGATTTCCTTGAGATATTCCTGCAACACCTAAGAAATTCTTCTCTAATTGATCATGCCATTTATATTTGGTACCAAAACCCAGAGACTTTGAAAGGAGCATTACTTTCTAGAGGGAGTACATGTCTATACACTTTGCCATATAAAGTATATCAGTATATGTAGACATCCGTGATTGGTAACTGTTTAGTATATTGGTAGTTGAAGAAGGTCTCTATGAAAAGGATCACTGAAAAAGATTACTATTTCCAGTAATTAAAAGGCAGTCAAATAATTTCACAAACATTAAATCACCTCAATGAATAAATAGGATTTCTAATGCTAGACAGTTAATCACTATGACAATTTGTTTTCAGGAGTTGAAAGCCATTTAAAATATTCCAATATTTTACCCTATTAATGCTTAAATTATATTACTTAGGACAATAATGGGACGTTAACTTGTATTTCTGTTACTTATATGTTTATAAGATTTCCCACAGACATTTAGTACTAGCCACTGTGGGACAGCTGACTTCACCTAATGACCATTCTCAGGATCCAGGAGCTCCTTTTCCCCACCTCCAAAGTATTTGTACTCTTCATGTGATGGGTTAGAAAAGCTCTTATTCTGAAGACTCAGTAACCCATTTTTTAGTAGAGTTGGTTCAAAATGTTTTGCAGTCATAGATACTATTGCCTGAGTGTTTTGCATAAAGCAAAGCTGAGTTTGAGTAGTACAGACAGAATATATAATATATGGCAAATATTATTTGTCATCTTTATGGTCTTGAGTTCTGTTAACTGAAACTGAAGGAACAGGTTTGTTTTGTTTCTGTTTGTGGTCACTAATTCATATTTCTCACATGGGTGGCCATAACTAAATGGATCTACATCTTGTGAGGTCAGCAATTATCAGAACTACTTTAAGAGTGTTTTTTAGAATTGCTGACATGACTGAGGCTAGATGACAAAACAGCTAATATGTGTCTTCATAAGAAAAATATCATGTAACATGTACTCAAGGATAGATAACCTAATGTCAATGCATGAAATAACTATCATGAAGAGAAATAGTTTTTCTGAACCAGCAGGCTAAATTGCTACTTTTTACCAGTTTTTCCCATTTCTTTTTCTAAATAAGTTTTATAATGGTCATAAATGGAACACATGATATGTTTGCTTAAGCATACCAGAGGGCATTTTATTTTTTTATGCTATTTAATTGAAATCAATGACAATTTTATTTGAAAAAAAATTTTTATAGCACTGTCACTTGAAAGAAACAGTTACCTTCCAAATGTGCAGAATCAGATGCACATGGATTGACAGCATGTGTGTGGCTGGAATTTTATGACCATAATGCTGCTTTTTGCCATGTATATCTGAAATGGAGATCTGCAGCTGTTATACTGGTGCACCGGGACAAGAGGCTGTCAATGGCACTGCAGTGTTGGAATGGAAATGTCACAGTTCGTGCATTCTGTTCTGATAACAGCTCTGCTGCATCACAGTGACTTGTCAGGAGAAAAGTGTCCATGTTGGTATCAGAGAAGGGTCAAATAGCATTACCAAAACCACTCCACACTTCGAAAAAATAGTAATATTATGACAGTTTCAAAGTTTTTTGTTACAAGTTGGAAAGTGTTTCCACTCATGCACATGTAGAGGGGGTAAAATGAAGATAACTTTTGTAAAAATGAAAATTACTAAGGATTCCAGGCTAAGATGGATTAACTGCCAGGCAACTATTTCACATCATACTTGGGAAGTTGATTTAGGATCCAGAACAAGTTTCTGAAGTGTCTACATTTCATCCAACACTCTGATGTCCCACACTTCATGAAAGTAGCATCTCTGGTACATCAGTACACTAAATCAATACACATTCACATGAGGCTTTCGTATCTGCTGTGTACTGACAACGCTGTAAGTGTCTGGATGCCTCCTTACTCTTGTTACTCATTTTGCTTTTTTGTAGCTAATAGTAATTTAACAGATAGTAGCTGGCAGTGTTTGGAAATGTATTTATTTCTCTACATCTCATGCTGTAACTCTTTCTCATCAGAGTGATCATGATGCCAAATTTGGCCTCAGCATCATCTTTTTTGTTAGAATCCTGACAATTACTTTAAGTGTATTTGTCGTGATGCTCCTAACATAGACTATCTTCCTCCCTTTCCTAGCTTTCCTTTTGCTAGCCTTTGCTTTGACTCTATAGGAAGCAGTCAGTCATCCTATATACTATAAATAGTGATACAAAATAATGGAAGGGTTTCCATTTTACTGCTGATACTGAGAAACATCTTTCTATGAGACACCAGAAAAAATCCAACACATTTTATTTTGTAACTGAGCTTTCTCATTTAGTGCTTTATGGAAATAACGTCTGAATGTTTGGGTGTGGGACACTCTGTGTTTGGTAATCATAGCAGTGGGCCCAGCACCAAGGTAGCAGTTTATTCCTACATGTGACTATTCCTAACTTGTCTATTAAAATAAGTAATGCAGTTGTTGATGCTCTAATGAGAAAAATACCAACTGCAGGCTGTTTCTTCCATGCTGCTTTGTGCACTGATGGCCTGTGTGGGTGTGGTATTAAGGCCTCATTGGCAGATGTTTCAGATGACTTCAGTATTCACAATTTGCAAATTCACGAATGAATTGTGGAGGTTACCTCAAATGAGTTACATTTCTTGAAATAAGCTTCTGTAAATATCTCAAGTGGCTCAGTGGCATATTCTGAGCAGCCAGGCTAGTGCAAAGCAGTAAATGGCTGCTATAATTATGTCAAGAGTATCCCGAGTAAGGCCACATTATATGTGATGAGGAACAGAGAATGCACTTTGGTTCAGGCTGCATATGCTTTTTGCTTTTCCTAATAAGAAGATATACATGAATGTACTTCCACACTGCTCATTGGATTACAATTTCAACAGTATTTTAATATTCGTGTCACTTTAACTGAAGGTGTCATCACTGAAGTACTGAGACTAGTAAGCACACTAGTTAATGATGCATAGCTTTCTGGCTTGGCTGGAGAGATTTCACTACTCCTGCCTGAGTACAGTTCTACTGACTTTTTAAGGCCAGCTGTAGTAGAACATTGCCACCTTTTGGTCATAAAGAAAAGGTGTATGGTTAAAGAAGCAGCATTACTCAAGTTGGGGATGCTGCAGCAAAACTACTGACTAGTACATTCATTTGCAATATAACTGCTTGGTAACAGTAGCCCAGTTCAGTGGAGGTTGCAGGCATCATTTGCTTTGTTTGTGTGTATTCCATACCACGGTGGTGTGTTCAGAGAGAATATATTATGCTACATACTAAAGTTCTCCTGAGGACTGAATTACATATGCATTGTGACGATAGTATGAAGGCTACCATGGTTACCATTATGCACCCAGCAACTTATTTTATACAGTGCCAATTAATCTGAGGTAATGTTTGAGAGAGAAGAACATTGAATAAGGAATGCTAATATCTCAGCTGAAAGATGGAAATTAGATAGAAAAGCACAGCTTTTATTGAAGATTATATGTCAGGGTCAGCATTTACAAATTAATCCACCTGTAAGACTAAAACCAACAGTTCTGTCTTACATAAAAAAACGTATCTCTCTAGGCCTGATTGGCACACAGGACACACTGCTGCTTTATCAAGGATATTCTCTGAATAGTTTTTTTTTTTTTTTCCCTTTTCATGGCTTTAATATCTTTTCATGGTATTACTGCAGTTCAAACTATAATTGGGGATTACTGCTATGTCAGAAAGTGGGTGTGGTTTCATCATGCAAAGACATTTAAAGCCATCTAAACTCAATGTACAGTTGCTAGGGTCAAAACTTACACCTCTGGCCAAAGAACTGGGCATAGTAGAGCTCTAACTCCTTCCTCTTCCTGATAGCTCAGTGCTGCTCAGGTTATGTTGCTGACGGGGCTTCTTGGTCAGGTTGTCCCATCACCGGGGTGCACAGCAAAACCAATGTGTCAGCCATACACAATGTATAGTTATAGTTCTTGCATGGCCGCCTTTGCAGATCTCTTTTGCATTGGGACAAATCCTTTTAGCAGATGAAGCTAAACTATTCAAGAACCTTCAGAGCCAGATTCTTCCCCAGTTCTGAACACAAGCAATTTCTATATGACAACTTTGAGGAATGGTGAAGACACTGGATAAGCTGGCAGCATTGCAAATTTCCTGCTCAAATGTTTTGATTAGATTCCCTGTACCTATTTATAGCAACACAGCACAAAAAGCATGAGGAATATCTGCAGAACAGTGCTGTGCGGTGTCTCAGCCATGCCTCTGGATGCTTTTTTGGCTGCCATGCAATCTTGGAGAGTTTAGCTGTGGATTCTCACTGCAGCAACTGTAAAAAACTTGCATTAAAGATCTAAGAGCCCTAATGAAGCAAATCAATTCAAGAATGAGAATATTAACATTTTATAGCTGTTTCAGAGTAGGAAGGTACAGACAAACATTGACAGAAGTTTAAAAATCCTTTTAATCCTTAAATTTGATTCTTATTATTTTGAAAAAAGTATGCAATGTTGAACACTAAACATTAAATCTTTAGACGAAATTCTACCATTTCTTTTGATTCACCAACATGCACAACCAGTTGGATTTAGGTAACTGTATACTGAGATGAGGGACAACAGCACCATTTTTAGGGTTGGCAGTTTTTGTCAAAAGAGTAACAAACAGTTGGGAAGGAGAATCAGCTTCCACAGATGTTCCAGCAGCTAATAGTTGCCAAAGGCAAAAGCTTTGATGCTTAAGTGATGGAATGTTTATCCTAGAAAGTAGAAATTAAGCTACTAAAATGGCTATGCACCTTTTCCAAGTGTTACTCGTTAACACAGTTTATTGGGGCTTATGTGACTTGTAACTGTAATATTACTATTTTTCATTAAAAACTGATTTGCTGTGCATAGTAAAGCACGTCAACAAAAGTAAAAGTAAAGCATTTTTAACAAATTTCTTTGATAAAAGAAAATAACATGTTTCAGTAACTTTTCAGTGACAGTCACTTTTAAACTCATTCTACAATGTTCTTAACAGTAGTTCTGCAGTAATTGGGGTGAGGATGCTTAAATCTAGAATTAATCACTGGATATAATGATCATCTCTCTTGCAGTGCTTTGAAATGTAATACGGTTTGGACTATCTGTCTGCTAGGTGTAAATCAGAACTGTTTCTTGCCTACTTACCTCATATTTTAACAGAGACTTGAACATGACTTAATATTTTTGCCAAAGCTTCTGATCAGACCTAATTGTTCACTCAAGGGGGTATAATAGAGAAAAACTGCAATGATTCATGATATTAAAACACAAGTTTATTACAGAAATTGTTATACATCATGCAAACATTTTCTTTTTTACGTGAGGAAAATTTTTCTAAGGTGTTTTCAGAAGAAATTTCAAGTTACTAGCCAAATATTTTCGAAAATGGTTAGTTGCTGATTCAGATACTATGTATTAATCTTTGTGTTGAATGAAGAGTTGCATGAATGTGTAACAAAGTATCAAGGACATTTCTTCATTTCTCTTGAAGTAAGTTCACATTTAAGCACATTAGTTCACATTTCTTGGCAAAAATATTTCTGCAACCTGTGTCAATAGAATATACACAAGTTTAGAAAGAAAGTTTATATAATTATCTAATCTCAATAATAAAATAATTGACTGTTGAAATGGAAATAGTAGATGGGTAATTATGCATAGAAACCTTAGCTTTTCATTCTCATGAAATCTGCCTGTTCTCTGAACTTCTTCCTTGGTAAAATCCTTGCTTTCTATTAGTTTTTGTTATAATGCCTCAAGTGAAGTGATTTCATTTGCTGTGCGTGGATAAAAAAGTAAAAAAATTTTTGCAGATTTCCCTTCAGCTCTAGGAGCAGCAATAGCTAATTTGTAAAGAAAACCTACCCTACTTGAGCACCTACACAACCAAGGGCTCCTGGTAGGTCAGTTGTTGCAGTTGCTCGTAGGTCTGGAAACGGCAGTTTTGGTAGCAACATATTTCAGATATTGATACATCAGGCAAGGTGGTTGTGACATTTTTCAGAGCATCTGGTTCTTTGGATGGATGGACACACAGATGGGGAAGTCCTGAGTGACTGAACATTAATGAAGTTATTCAGCAAGCTGGCACAAATTTGTTTCTCCTCTAGGAAGCGTGCAGTAGAGCTGTAGGCTATTACAACTGAAAACCTGGAACTAAAAGGACAGAAGGTAATAGGGGAATACAAGGAAAACTAAATTAATTAATATTATTTTTAGGAGGTTAAATTTTCAATTAAAATTCTAAGATGAGTATCACGCATTAAGAAAAAGTAGGAAATGTTACAAAAGCAACTTCCTTTACAGTCCAAATGAAAGTACATAAAATGTGTTTTTTTGCAATTTAGGATACTGTTAGAAATCAAGACTTTTGTCTTACAAACACAAAACATTATGATGAGACCAACAAAACAACAGTAGTTAGCTTGACACTAGCTGTTGCAGGATGGTGGCTGCTAAATTATATTCAAACAAATGAAATGTTGACTTACTTACCTGTTGAGTACCACGCTGAATTACCCTTTTGAAGTAGGATATCCATCGCTTTTAATGGTGCTAGTTCATCCTTCCCACTGCTTCTGCTTTACCGATTTATAAATGCCCTAATTTCTGGCAACTTTTGTTTTTGTACTTAAACTGTATAATTTAAAATTGTATGTAGCTCAGACTGGCAAGCAGTGTGTAACTTAGAGCACATCCATGAGTTTCTTTTATATTTGGGAGTAATTGTAAGCACAGAATAAAATTGATTATTTCAGCATAGGTAGCAACAGTCATGAAAGTTGGGTTTAATTTTAGATTTTGTCTATAGCCAATTGAAAGAGGGTGGTACATTGCATTAACCTCTACTGAGGCTGGAAGGGGCCAAGAACTACCATAACTATATTTACAAAACATCCCTTTAATTTCTGTTTTGCAGCACATTGTGTGGCTGGAAAAAACTCGGATTTGTATATCACCTGCAAGCTCATCACTTCACTGTTGAGTATTTTATTTATCCATTCTACATGAATGATGCTGTTTGTCATCAAGTTTGATTGTTAAGACTTTTTGCAGGGTCTTTTGAGGCATAACTCCATTTGGAATAACTTTAAGGTTATCCTGTCCTTAAGGCAGAAGTAGTAAGACTCTCTCCCCTTTCCACTGAAGCATATGTAATGCAGAGGAAGACAGTGTTCCCAGTGAACTGAATTCTTCAGTGTAGAAGAGAGTCCCAGTGAGCAGACTTTTGCTCATTTACTCCCTGCAGAGAAATGACATTTGTTCTCTACAGCATTTTCTCTTGAGAGGACCAGTTATTGGCTTATGTCACAAGCAGTCTACCGTTCCTCGGTGATATATTCCTTAAGGCATACATGGATCACTTTCAATACTCAGTGATCCAAAATCAACTCTTATTGATTGTATGAATGTGCTGGGGCCATGAGAACAGAAATTGTACTTGTGTATGTGTTAAAGTTCATCTGGTTTTCTTTCTGACACAGCGCTGCCAGGTGTTTCTTCCACTATATGTTGTGTATGTGTGTATGTACATACATATTTAAGTTCATATGAATAAAAGGCTTCAGTAGCCTTTTACTATTAATTGGCTGGTCCTAATTATACCCAGTCCCCTGCCCTTCATACAAACTTACCGAGTCTTTCTAGAATTGCTCACTACAGCTGGTTTTGAAGGTAGGTACTGGGCAATACACAGAAATAACAGACCATATCGTTAACTTCTTTGTCGGTCCGAGGATAATTAAAGCAAGCAAGTTCAAGACATGTTGAGGGGGGGAAATTACAATGAGAAAATACCATAAAATACGATGGAAAGCATATGGTGTCTCCCCACATCCTATTATTGGAGTTCACTGGAGACATTAAGTCCTTAATTTATTTTTTTTTCTCGTTGAATAAAACCTCTATTCTCTATAGAGAAAAAAACCTCTATTCTCTATCGTATGGAAAGTTTTAGGTTCTTATACTCTATTTTTGAAGGAGCATTTGCTGAGATTAACTGTATAAGAATACAGTAAATAATTAAATGGTAACTGTTTGGGTGAGCAAGGCTTATGACATGCTTGGGCCGTGCAGCTGCATGTCAGGAATACATACAGTATGATACAGTCAGTGAGAACTCAAAAGTGACTGGAACTAGCATTTTTATTATTGAGGTCCTTCTGTACAGCAATACAGTTTTGGCAGGAATGAGCATGAGGGGGAAAAAATAAATTTGAAAACAATCTGAATCAAAGAATGAGGAAATAACCCACTTATAAACTTACTCCAGCCTGGAGTTATGGCTGTTTTAGCCTTCCTGGTTAAATAGATTAAGCCTACTGTTCTGGTGCTTTACACAGTACATTAAACACCTTAATCATACTGTCCTTTCTTGCATTAATAAATTTAGCATTTCTATTCCTGAAGTAGCTGTTTTCTTCTCTTGCTCTATTTTAGTTCTTTTTCAGAACATAAATTCCAGCTCATTTCCATTTTTTCCAGACCTAAGACTTCAAAAGTTTTGTTTTCCTGCTTGTTATTTTAATCCTGTAGCCCAAAAAAGGAGTGCTTTGAGAACTACTGCTATATTTTTTCAAATAAATATTCCTTTTGTTGTTAAATATTTCCTGGTATTTTTGATGAACATCCTTCTGGAAGGAGGGTGTTCTTGGACAATATATTTGCAACAGAAGAACTTGTTCCTCTTCTTGAATTTTATTCATAATTAATTGCTTTCATGCAGAACTAATTGTTGTATTTTCACAAGTACTCATTCTGGATGCACTTCAGGTTTCACACATCAAAGAGTAAGATACACCATAGAGATGGAACTTTTAAGATGGAAATTAATGGGGTCTATGAACTTGGCAGTTTCAGATTTTGGTCATAGTTGCAGTTACTGATCAATCCCACTCCCAGCTGATGAGCAAACTACTGTACAGGGCTCTGCTGCTCTTTTTTCAAATCTGAAAAAAGGGTTGCTTTAAAGGAGATTGGGCTTAGATTAAATGGTTTAAAATTAGTATTGTTTATCAAGACTGAAATATAGTTTATCAAGATGAAATCAATTTTCTTTGAGCAATCCATATGGTGCTGTGTTTTGCATTTGTGACCAGAACAGCGCTGATAAGCCACTAATGTTTCAGTGACTGGAAAACTGTGCTTACCTGGCTTCAAGACCACCTCTGTTTCTCACCCCACTCCACCAGTGAGCAGGCTGGGGGTGTACAAGAAGTTGGGAGGTAACACAGCTGGGACAGCTGACCCCAACTGACCAAAGGGCTATCTCATGCTACCTGACTTGGTGCTCAGCAATAAAAGCTCAGAATAAGGAGGAAGAAGGGGCAACATTAAGTGTTATGCATTTGTCTTCCCAAGTAACTGTTACACATATTGGAGCCCTGCTTTGCCAAACAGTGGGCTGGGAAGTCTCAGCTGATCCATCTGAAAATGCCATTGGAAGGATCCTTGTGACAACTCCTGTCACCACCCAGACAGTGACCAACTATCCTGCTAAAAGATTTGATTCCACTATGTAAGTGTTACCATATGCCAAGATGATGTTTTTATGAGTTTTATTATCACGGTTTATTTAAATAAATGGTCTCCACCTAATAAGTGCTAAGTCTAGGATGAAGCTGGGGGACCATGCAACGTGTTAAAGACTCATTTTGCAGTACTTACTTGCTTTATTATAGAAGTAAACTGCTAACTAGACCTTTAGATTTTGCATTTCTTATATGCATACTACAGTGAATGTTATGTGGCAATGTCTGAAAGTGCAGTATATCTTAAAACAGGAGGGAGCAATTTAGAAAGAATTGCTTGTAGCTTTTTATGCTTAAAACACAGTCTTCCTGGGAGTTTCGCGTTCTGCTGTCAGGCCACAATGTCGTTTTAACACTGTAGGAATTAACATAACATGTTCCACAAAGAATCAAGGAAGCTGTCTAAAGTTCTAACAGCAGTAATGTTTGAGAAAAAGCTTCTGCAAACACTGCAGGATACTGCAAATTTCAGCACTGGAATCTATTTTATTTTAGCTGACTATCATCACTAGATGGTTAGCTATTTTTCATCAGATCCTGCCTTTGTGTACTACACAAAGGAAAACCTATGTTTTGTTTTATTGCCTTTACTATGCCAGCAAACATGCAGAATAAGAATGACTGATATTCTGTGAGATTTCTTATCTCTCATGATATGATTTCTTTAACAGCCATTCTTACTCTTCTCCCTACATATTTTTGGTGCTGAATACAATTAATCATTTCACATCTTTTTTCTTACTGCCATTCTCTGTGTTTTCTACTTTTTCAGGCTTAGAGGACGGGAAAATTGTAACAAATATTGTTTAAAAAAGGAAAGGGAAAATGAGAGCATTAATTATTCTTATTGCAGAGCTATGCAGATTTTAACAAACCTTTAATAGAAACTTACATTTTCTTTTACATTATTATGGGAAGCCTTGGTATGAGGGGCTTTCTCCCTTTCTCTTGCCCACCTTCCTCCAAGAAAAAAAAAAAAAGAAAAGGAGGGGGGCACCCGCATGAATAAGACAGGGAGAAGATTGTAGTCTTACCCAAGAAGCACCACACCTTTGGACTGGATTGTTATTTCATTCTGCTTGTTAATTCCTTGTTTCCTGTGCTGAGAACTCCCATAAGGATGCCAGTTACAGGGGTAAGGTTTTGATGCCAGCTGTTGACAGGACAACTGGAACTCCTCCATCAAACTTCATAACCATTTTGCACTGAATTTTGCTATTGATAAAAAGGTGAATGCATTTTAATTGTATGATACATAATTATAAGGGAATGAATTGATATAGAGGCTGTTAGAGAGGGAAAGTGACAGTGTTCTTACACTGAGGAGGTTAAAAAGTCCAGTTTCCAATTATGAAGTTGCTTTACTGCCTTAGGAGGTCAGTACCTATATAAAGAAGCTGCAGCAAAGGGTGGCAATGAAAAGGAATGAGTTGAAGTGATTTTTATAGGAGTCGCACAGCAGGTCAGCAGTAGAGCAAGGAATAAATTTCATGTCTTGTGAGTCCCAGCCCAATGCCTTTGCAGCAAATTCTGCTGTTCTAGAAATGTCATTACTTACTGAACAGACCAGAAGAATGTAAAAGTTGGTTTACGCACACTGTCAGTTGGCAATCACTGCACTCTGCTAAAAAAAAAAAAAATAATCCACAACACTGTATTAAATGTAATTAACCTTCACCTATCTCTGATTTAAAAAAAAAAAAATCCATGAAAGGGAAATGTCATTTATATCAGCATTTTATGACTTCATCTGAAATAAAAATATCTGGAATATAGAGTCAGGAGAAAGTTGTAAGGACTCACTGGCAGAGACAGCAAAATAAATGTATCAAATACACTGAGGGACTGGATCGGGAGGGATGATTATGCATCACTTAATCAGTTTTCCTAGTTCTTAAGATTTGGGGAGTGGTGTTGTTTATTTTTAAATTGGGCAATGTTGCCTATTATGAATATTATTTTTTTAAAAACCACCTCTACTCTGTTTCAAAACCATTCCTTTATCATTTCAAAGAAGTTTTTTACCTTTTCCCAAGTTCTGCAAAGAACTTGTTATAGAAAGAGTTGCAAATGTGTCACTCTTTATTTGAACAAGAAATATACATAGGCTCACTAAAAAAAAGCTCTTAAAAATTGGCTAGAATTATTGTTCCTTTCTACAGACTTATAGCACCTAATCTAAAGCACAGTGGATTGAAAAGCTTTCATCATAAGCACTTGGGGAAAAGATCTGGTAGATTAAGTTTAATACCAAATGTGGAAAAGCTTGTCTAGCTTTCATTAATGCCATCTTCTCACTTTGTCTCTATTCCCTCCTTGAAGGCCAATCTGTAAGTGCAGATAGACAACTGCAAAGTAATTTGCAGCTGGCTGACACTCCATAGAAAAACACCCTGAATATCTAAAGTTTATCCAGAAAAAAAAATATTAAAATTACTTCTACAACACCACCAGGATTATAGGACACTTCACCAACAGACTAGGATAAAAATACTCAATCATAGTTTAGATTACGCAAAAACGATAGTTTCCTAACTGGAACTGAGACACATAACTTGTATCTCTGACCCATATAATAATTTTTTAAGGAAGAACTGTCCTAGTTTGAGGTAAAATGAACCAATTTTCTGTTTTACAGTTTTACTTTCTTAGCTAGGCCTCTTCTAACTAGCTAAACTCTGAAATTAACAGCACATTGTTCAGAGCTCTTCCATCTCACAGTGATAAGACCTGATTATACCAAGGGATGGTATGCAGAGAGGCCCTTGTTTAGACTTATTGCTGGAAGAACCAAGGTCAGATAATTTTCAGCATTTGCCCGTTGGAGGGTCCCACCTTCAAGGAGAAGCTGACAGGACAGGTGACCCAGAACTGACCACAGGGGTATTCCATCCCATCCGCATCATGCCCTGTATAAAAGCTGAAGGATCAACAGGTCAACTCCCTTTTCGCCCTTTTTTCGCCCCTTCTTCGATGGCTGACATCCATGGAGGACTCTGCCTGTTCGTCTGCCTTTGATCCCGATCCGAGCGTTCCTGACTCCAGATCTGGAATCCGGCTCCTGTCAATCACCGAGTCCAGTTTGGGACTTTTCCTGAAACCTGCTGGTGATGTGGTCGTCATCCTGGGAGCTCGATACGGTTTTGTATATACTGTATACTCCCTTTTTCCCTTTTTCCTAAATTTCCTTTTTATTATATTACCTATATTTTCATTAAAGTAGTTTAGTTTGTTCTAAACTCTTGAATCTTTTTAACTCCTTCCTCTCCTCTCTCTGTTACCCAAAGGGGGGAGGGAGGGGACATCTGTCAATCAGGTTTTGGTAAATTTGGCTGAAACCACGACAAGAACTTTCCCATGTACTACTGTATCTGAAGTTCCTTGTAGCGTAAATATTTTGATAGGATAAAAGAAGATGGAGAATATTCATTCTAGTGCAGCCGGTGGTAGCTGTGATCACCCACAAAGAAACAGTTTTAATAGTTAAACACACAGTTTAATAGACCAAGAGTTCTCTGTTTCCTTGGTGCTTCCTTTCTGAGTATTACATTAATGACTATGTTGAGATGTTGGGCTGAAAACTGGGTTGCCGTTTTGATAACTGTAATTACTGGTCATAACAGACATGACCAATCTATCAGTATGCTATTTCTTGCTTTGCAATGCCAGCACATACCTGAGGTGCAGCAAAGTCGAGAAGCTTCCAAAGGAAGATGGCCCACATAGATATGAAATGTTAATTTATATATAGATACTTCCTACATAATAAAACTACACAGAAATGTATGAATGTGAAGATTGTTAAAATGTATCACTAGTAACACTATAAATTATTATATCTGGCACCTAGTGCAGAACATACCTGTGAAATAGGAATTACCATCTATGTGACTAAAACTCCCATAGAGATGATGGAATGCATTTATTAAGTAACTGACAAGCTGATAACAAAGACTGATACAACTGTAACTCCAGGTTCATCACTTTAAAATAAAAATACTAAATAAAGAATGTACATGAACATAAGCCTTAGAAATAGTACTGGGTGTATGTGGCAAGGTTTTGGTAGCTGGGGGTGATGGTCCTGCAGGAGGGGTCTTTGTGGGAGGAGGTCGGGATTGCCCTAAGCTAGGGCCAGCTGACTCTGCAATGGACCCAGCCCAGGATGCAGCTGAGCCCTCAGCAGAGCTGGCAAGAGAGGAAGGAATGAAAAGAGTGAGAAGCAAGAGGGAACTTCAAGGTCTGAGAATGGAGCAGGAGGTGCTCTGTGGTGCCAAACCAGAAACCTCTGCTGCAGCCTGTGGAGGACCTTCTCTTGGAAAAGATGGGTATTTCCTGAAGGAACAATAGTTTGTGGAGAATCCCAAGGAAAAGGGTGAGAAGAAAGGAGCAGCAGAAATAGCCCTTTGCACACTCTAACTATAAGCTCCCACCCCACTAGTGCTGCTTAGGGGGAGGGTGGTGGTAGAAGAGTTGGGTGTGAAGGAGTGAAGTTGAGCCTGGGGGGAGAGGTATTCTAGTATTTGTGTTTTCTTACTACTGAAATGTATTTTAATTTGCAATAGATTAAGCTAATTTTCCCTAAGTCAAATCACTTTTACCTGCAATGGTAACTGGTAAGCAACCCCCCCATCTTTCTCTTAACCCACAAGCTTTTTTGTCCATGATCTTCCTGTTTCCACTCCAGCCCTAGTGAGTGGGGAGTGAACAAGCAGCTGGATAGGAGTCT
Organism: Pedionomus torquatus; assembly: GCA_013398155.1. Classification (NCBI taxonomy): domain Eukaryota; kingdom Metazoa; phylum Chordata; class Aves; order Charadriiformes; family Pedionomidae; genus Pedionomus; species Pedionomus torquatus. The sequence continues at coordinate 88,291 of VZRU01019695.1, read as the reverse complement.
GGCTGTTAGCCAAGGCTAACCTACCACAGCTATAGACAATTAATGGTCAAACCTGCAGTCCCTAGCGAATGAAGGGAACAAGGTGATAAATTCCTGCAAATGAGATCTTCCCAGCAAATAATCACATGGTTGTAGCAATCACAGAAGTTGCTCTACTCTACTGTAAAAGGAGTTGAAATATTGATTGGGTGGCCCATTAGTACATGAATTTAATCTGGGTCTATATTTGAAGAAATCAAATGCTTATCTAAAGAAAGGCATTACTTGTCTTCAAAGAAATAGTGCAACAACAGAGACCTCTTCAGGATCATTTCCACAAGGACAGCTGCAGCCCTTTCTACCTGATGGCCCTCGGATTCCAGTGCTGTGAGGCTTTCCCAATTTGGCATGGCTGAGTCAAGTGCTCTGTATGCAATGAGTTACTGATTTCACTCCCTTTTTACAGTGAACAAATACTAGTACAAAATATAATAAACAGTGTAATTTTTAGGTTTCAATCCTCTGCATTTGTTTAACTCATTGCAAACATAAATTGCTAGTCTTGAGGAATATATTCTGAGGGGCCTAATTCTTTTTGGGGAAAAAAATTAATAAAGTATTCATAGCTTTTTTCCTTTATAGTCCCAGCAGAGTGAAACATAATTCTCCATGATGTGACACAGCTGTGTACTTTTCACAGTGATAACGGTGAATGGTAAAAGGTGATGTTTGAAATATCTACCAGGTCTACTGAAGAGCAGTCTGAGGATTTCCTAAATCCCCTATAAACATCTTGTTTGAAGAAGTAGGACACTAAAGCAAAAGTTACAAGATAATAAAGCATATTGCTACTTCCTTTGTGAGGGGGTGTTCAGAAAGATGTGTTTAATGAAGTTAAAATTAACTGTCTACATGCTGCCAGTATTAGTACTAGCTTCTGACTGAAGAATCATGCTATTCTGAATCAAGGAAATCGGCATTGAAATGGAAGTGATCTTGACTTGTATTGGATTAGGCAGATTCAAGATCCAGAAAAATAAATTTCAGATACTCCTAAATTATGAACTGTATGGCAGTTAGAGTCTGTAAATTGTTCACTGGTCCAAGAATGACCAACTCAGCCTTACGATAATCAAAATAAAAACTCTCAAATATTGTATTGTGTTTCAGCTTGTGCCCATTGCCCCTTGTCACTAGGAAACACTGAAAAGAGTCCAGCTCCACCCTCTTTCAGCCCACCCTTCAGATACTTATAATCATTAAAAAGGTCTTCTCTCAGCCTTCTCCAGGCTAAAGAGTCCCAGCTCTGTCAGCCTTTCCTCACAGGTGAGATGCTTCAATCCCTTAACCATCTTTGTTGCCCTACCCTGGACTCTCTCCAGTAGTTTCTTGTCTCTCTTGAACTGGGATTAATTTAAAATGAAATGCATAATTTTATGGAGGTTTTCTATGATACAGTGCTTCATTGCTGTAGGCAACTGTATTTGGTGATCCTTTCCATCCCTATGTTTGTGATGATTATGCAGAAACTTCACCTCAACCGTGAGTTAATGAGTGTAATGTATTGCCAGGCTCCTGAGGAGAGTGTGTTCATTTTGGGGATGTTTATAGGTATATGTGATGTCATTTGTCATGAGATGATACTTTTGCAAATGTTAAATCTTTCAGGTATTTTTACGTATTTTCTTCATATGTTTTACTTTCCTGAGGTTACTGATATGAGCTAGTGGTACAGATTCCACTTTTTCTCCCAAGAAAATGTAATGCAGTAACTAAGGTTGAAACCTGGGATGTCACTGCATCCAGATGTCATACCACAGTGGGAAAGGGTGCCTTTCAAAGACACGGCAAAAGTCTGCATCATGTTCTTTTGTTTACTCAGTCAAAAAGAAACTCCTTAACCTTAAAGAAACAGGAAATTAAAAAGAGCTCAGTTGTACATTTTATACACAGAGCTTCAACTCCGTAAGATGGTGTAAGTTTGAGAACATAAATAGGTTTGGACTACAGCTACTGTGTTAATTTTCAGTATTTTTTTCCAACTGCTAGTTGGGAAGGAGTCCAAATAAAATTTAATATTTTCTTATTTCTGTTGTGCTAGAAATTGTTCAATCAAACACAACCTTAGCATGTGAAAAAGATGACTTCTGGTTTTGATACAGGAGTTGTATTAAGTCTTTTAGCACAACTTCTGGAATAAATCAGATGGAAATGTTGACTCAGATACCTAATTTGAATATTTTTCAAAGTGAAAAAACAACATGCAGTTTTCCTAACATTGTGTGTGAGCTACAGTGTTAAGAATGCAAATTTAGTGGTTTTGTAGGTATTGAACTGTTCAAAAGACTGATAAAATATGTCCGAATAATGGAAGTTTAGCACAGCTTTCCATGCCCGTAGCCGCTATGTATATACCTAAGGATGCTCCACGGGCAGTCCTTAGCCAGCAGGCTAAAGAAAAGTCATTTGCAGGACATATCGTGAGGAAGGGGAGATACATCAGCTGCACATCACCAGTGTTGTCCCTGAAAGGACCATGTTAGACATTACTAGATGAATTCTCTTCTGTTTTCTCCCATCTCCCCCTGAGAAGTAGTCATGGCTCAGTCCTGTTTCTTGCCACATGAAAAAAACACAAACCAGACTGCAAGACTGCCAAGTAACTGTTTAAGCAACATAAAGCAAGAAAGGCTGGGTGCAACTGTTGTCAACAGAAGGAGAATGGAGTAACTGTTTAAGCAATATAAAGCAAGAAAGGCTGGGTGCAACTGTTGTCAACAGAAGGAGAATGGAGTAACTGTTTAAGCAATATAAAGCAAGAAAGGCTGGGTGCAACTGTTGTCAACAGAAGGAGAATGGAGTGACCTAGCCATGAAGCTATCTTCTGTCATTAGACTGGCATATAAAGAGATAGAGATTTTTGCATATTTGCTCCCAAAATCTAGGTGGCTCACTGATTGAAACTGAAGTTTAAAGTACTAGCATAAATGCACTGGGCTTTAATTAATTATTCCTGCATCTGTAGCTCCCAAAGCTTTTCAGTTAAAAAGATCAGGGGAAAAAAAAAAAAATTGCTGAAAATAAAACTAGGATTCCAGAAAAATAATAGTTGATCGGTGGTGCTGTAAGGGTTGTGACTTTGTATGTATGTAATCATGTATACACGTACACAGACTCATATACTTACATCTAAAAAGTTTAAGGCAAACTATTGCTATTATAGTTGGCCAGAATTTTTTCCAAGATTAGTTTCATCAGAAAATGACACTTTATTAAAAGGTTTTGAGAAAAGGTTAGTTTCTGATAAAGCTTCAGAAGAAAAGTTATTTCAAGTCTATCATGAATACCTGATAATGAAAGACCTAGCAGGCTGGCTCTCATGGCATTCATTAAGGGGTGAGAGAAGCAAGATCTTATGTCTGATTTAGTGGCTATTCCTCTCCTCCCTCAGAAAATTTCAGGTCAGCAGTAATCCAGAAAGCGAGTAAGGAAAAAAAATAAGTTCTGCACAGACGTTTTTCAGCAATTCTTTTACCTCCAGTCATAGTTTTACAGGAGAGAACAGTATCTCCCTCACTTTTTATCACTACCTTAGTAAGTTTGCAGCAGTTTTATTCTCAATGTTACCTCTTTACCAGTGAAAGGGATCATTTTATGAATGAATAGGCAAGTACCCATTGAAGACAAAGATCACTGAACTCTGAAATAGTCATACACATAAATCTTAGAGAGCAGTCTTTACATGAACTCTAAAATGCCTTCCCATTTCCTTCCTTGGTTCATTCTGTCCAAGCAGATTTGCTTTGTATGTGCTGAAGTTTTGAGTTCTGAGCGCACTCAAGTTTTTCTTGCAGAATCAAAAATCCATTGCCTTTGTGTCTTACTATAAAAATCCTATTTGCAACTGGAGAGAGTGCAACTATTTTGTTAAGAATGCAGTCAAAGTTGAGTGCCAGCACAGAGTGACTCATTAGAGCATTGCAGCAATGAAGTATTCTCTTAGGCAAGAGGAATACAATAGATTCCACTCTAGATTTTTCTCTTATTTCATCTTGGATATCTTCATTTTCAGAGAGAATCATGTAATGGCTTTATGGTGATAAAATTCAAAGCAAAAATATTGGTAAAAGAATTCAGTGGTGTTTGAAAGCACATACAACAGTTTGCCAGCATCTGAATGTTTGTCATGTGTCTCTATATATTTCATTTCTGCCTTTAGGAGTTACTTCAAGTCAAAGAGACAGGCCTTGAGTTGTATAAATTAGTACTTATTTGTATCTCAGTAGTTGGGATACATATGTGTTCAAATAAACATAACATCCAATTCAGACTTCATAATTATACTGTGCTTAGCTTTCTAATTACAGAACTGCAGTCTCATTTATATGCAGCACAGTTAACAGGACTACATCTTTTGCTTGAGACAAGAAGAGGATGTCTTCTTGCCAAAAAAATAATACATTAAAATAAATTTACAGTCTAAATGCCATATAATCTTTCCATGAGAAGGACAAAATATTGATAGGGAATACTTTGGGAAATGTCTTAGGATATTACTAGTTTAACAATAACAAAAAAGTTCACATTCATATGCCAAAAATATGCAGAGTTATTGCTTTCACAAAGGCGTCAAGGAGACTGAAACAATGTATATTGCTTCTTAAGTGAAGGGAGAAATACATGTCAAGATAAAAGCAGACATAGGAGCATACGTTATGAGTCTTCGTTGTTATTTCCACACTTAATTTGAATACAAAGCAAGACAAATAACTGAAAGCTACACTGACAATTACAGAAGTTTGTGAAAATGTCAGTATCTAAACTCATGTAGTTCTCTAGCTGTGCTATGAGCAATTATGAATTCATACCACTTTGTATGAGTGCAGAAACTTGCGTAGTGAGTAGCAATGCACATTTATAGGCAAACACTATCAAAAAGGTGTTAGATACCTACTTTCAGGATTTTAAAAATGCTCATAGTCAACGTAACTGATGAATGGATGGAATTTATTTTTTTTAAGATGAGTTGTTAGCTTTTTTAATCCTTTACCACTGCTGCTTCATTCTTTCTCTCATGTATGTTGTGGAAGTCCCAAACTCAAATTCAACATGAAAGAAATGGAAGTACACACTTCATGTCTATGTAACTGAACAGCTGTAAAGGTTTTTAAAGGCCTCAACTCATATTTTTTTGAATACCCAGATGATGAAGACATAAAATGCATCAAATCAGAGATTTGGCAAGTGTTCCTTAATACCACAGCACATTTGTCGCTAAACTGACAGTGCGGATTCTCTAAACATCAAAGCATAGCCAGGTTTATCATGTCCTGGTTCTTGATGTTTGTAAACTAGTCTTGCTCCTCTCTCATAAAAATCCTTGTTGCAGAAGCAAGTATTCAGTGATTCTATGGCAGGAGACACTATTATTTTTGAAGCACAACTATTTTTTGTCAAATGATACTGTTGACAAGAGGAAAATCATGCTGGAGTCACTCAGAATGTTTCCTGCTACATGACTAAAAAACCCTACTTTATCATGTGCAATTTTTATATGCTGTGCTTTTGTTGAGGAAAGGACTTTATAAACTGACATCTCTATGCCACCTCATATCTTTATGTTTCAAAAATACTAAATCACAGGTCAATTCTTGAAAGCCATTCCAGGTATGCTGAAAGGCTCAAAAATTATCTTTTGTCCCAATTTTGACCAACCTTTGGATTGACATCCTTCTTGGTTTAAAATGCCTCAAACTGTTGGTAGAAGTTCTCCATTACAACAGAAGATAAAGATCACCATATGTTTGGTATAAGATCTAAGCTCTAGCCCACTGAATTAGATTAAACTAAAATCAAATTGACATAGTTGGTTTAGTTTTAAGTGCTCTGCTAGTGGAGTCATGCTAATGGAGAATTACAATGTTAAGACCAGAAAAGAAAACAGTATTCAAACAGTATTCAATTCTATCTGCATTTACAAAGAGAAACAGAGCAGCAGAATTGCTTTTACTTTTAACCAAAAAAAACCCAAACTATTTTACAATGTGTTGAAGCTGTATGCAAGTGTATATCCTACATCAATGTCTGAAAACCAACTGAAGTGCAGGCAGTGGTCTTGCCCTTCCACTTCCAGCAGCCTTCTCAAAACCTTCAGTCCTTCCCCAAATGTATAGTTGGCAGCCCTAACAGAATGCAGCAAAAATAAATGCCTATGGTTCCAAAATAGCAAAACCTCTGCCTTACCCCAGAATAAAGCCCTAAGACCCCTACCCCAAATCACGCACACTTCTGCAGTGCAGCGAGAAACCCACATCCCAGCTGTAGCAGTCAGAATTCTTAGAAAGCTGTACAGAGGTGAGAGGGGGATGGAGTGATATTTTTTGTTTTGAAGCGCAGGACTTTCACTTGAAGTCATAAAAAGTTAGGCATTCTACAGTTTTGTCCCTTTTACATGATTTTTAGTGTAGTGTTGTTTTCCAATATTCAAAAGAAAAGCCATTCTAAGCAATGCATTTTCCAAGTAAGGTAATGCAGTAATGCTCTGGAGTATGGATTCTGATTAAAGAGTGGTGGGCCTTGCTGTCAGTAGCCCATTTACTAGCCCCTCTTCAGAGACAAAAAGGGATTTCACACCTGTGCTTTTCTCTATCAGCAGTTGGTGACATATGAAAAGATTTGATTTGTAAATGTCTAAGGCGATAGACTTCATAGCATACAGAGAAAGGAAGCACGAAGCACAGCTGCCTAGAGAAGAACCACATTCTTTTCCAAGATCACCATTTATCAGCTAGATGAAACAGGAGTATTTCTGTGAGAATTGTCTCAATAGCAAATACAGAATATATATATATATATACACGCACGCTACCTCCTCAAGCATGTGCTGTTTTAATGAGTTTCCACCTGCCAACGAAATCTGAAGTTCTGCAGACTCCCTCAGCCCCCTGCTACACCTTCATTTTCACTTAGTAAGAACTTAGCATTCAAACAATCTGCTCTTAACTTTATATAGCGGGCTGAATCTACTATATAACAAAGCTATCAATCACCTTTTTTTTTTTTTTAGTAACAATCAATAATCACCCTTTGCTTTTAGTCAGAATCAATAATAATCAGTAAATACCCTTTGTCTTTACAGTATGGACATTAAAAATTCACATATATACAGTTTTGAATTTCAGGGCATATGTGATGTGAGGTATGACAGAAAGGACAACTATAGACATAATATGCAAATTCATGACAATTTTTAGCTTTCTGCCTATGCAAACAACAAAACCTGAGATAAAGAATCACTTTTAAAATGATTTATACATAATAAACTTGGATATTTGGATGGTGGTAGCATGTTATTGGACAGTAGGACAGTACTTCTAATATTATCAGCTGTAAAGTCATAAATGGAAGATATTTTAAGGGGTTAAGATTTTCTTTCTTTAACTCTGCAGATGCATCCAATGCCCAGCAATAATGGCGTAGGCACTACTCTCACAATTCTGAGTAGTTCTGGCATAGGGGTAGGTGGGAACTCTATTTTTAGAAATGGCAAAGGATTTCAATTTAAATTTCAGTCACTCCGTTACTTTTATTCTATATTGAAGTCAGTTTCAGAAAGCAACAAATGAAATAAAATTATAGACAGAGCAGTGTTAATTTTAAAAATGGAGTGACTGACACTGAAAAAGTGTACAAAACTTTAAACTGAACTAGACAAAGGAAATAATGTTTTCCTTTAATAAACCCCTCTTAGATATTGATTGCTCTTTCTCTTAGAAGAGTTTTGCTAGCTATCTTAAAGGAACTGTCCTTTGAGCATAAAACCAGTAGAGACCAATTAAAAGATGAAACATTTTCCAGTAACTTACATTGGACAGCCAGACCTAAAGTATTTTTAGTGTGGCTTTCGAAGTCAGAGCATTCTGAAACTGCATACTCTGTTTGATCTTTTTACAGATAAATGTAAAAAAAACATTGGGTAGAAAACTCAGAAGAATTAGAATTTATTTGAAAAAATGCTTTTTATATCCAGTAATAAAATATGCAAATAATTAAAATCTTTCCCTATGCCGTGTTTAAGCTATTTGAAACAACTGTCAATGTATTTCTTTAGATTTTAAGTCAATTTTAATTAAATCTTCCACTTCTTATTAAATCAAGAGAGACTTCTCTAAACTTCAATCAAATATTTGAAGATAAATTTCTCAGAAATACAAAAATGAAACTTGCATAAGTTACTGTTTCTTTCAAGGAAGCTTTAAGCACCAAAATTACTCTGAATCTTTAAAATATAAATCTTAGATTATGATATTACACATAGAGTCCAAAGTCTTTGGCAGAAAGTCACCTGGTAAGGTGGTAAGAATCAGAAACATTTATTGTTTAAAGCATCCTCCATAATATCTTTGGACAAAGATGGAAAAGTTTGAGTTGTGTGGTTTGGTTCTTTGTTTGGGTTTTTTTTACGCATATCAGGAGGGTTTCTCAGTAACATATTTAAGTCTACTGTTGTTTATCAAGGTTCCAGTTTCTGCTTCTGTGCTTTTGCTGGTTCAGTCAGTACAAACAATAGGCAGTGAATACCATCTGTAGTCTATTGTACATTAATCCATCTCTGGTTACTTTAAAATTTGAACAAGTTTCAGGAATTTATAGTTTGACTCTCACTGAAGAAACACAGCTAGACATTGGATGCTATTTAATCCAACTCTTTCTGTAGCAGCAGCAGCAGCAAAATGGTAAAATAGGTCACCCTCTCTCTGGCACAGGTGACACTGGCAGTTCAATGCTTTTAGCAGCTAATTTGTCTACTATTGTCCAGCTCTAAATCCAGACTCCAGAAGATAACGTGGATAAATTCTTTTGCCTACTTTCAAAACTTTTTTCTTCCTACTGTGTTCTTTCCTGATCTTTATTCTGTCCTTCCTAATCTTTATTCTGTCAGCTACAGCCTGAAAGTCTCCTGGGTCGCCCACTTCTTCCTCCTGAAATTTTAGACTCCTTTCAGCCCTTTTTACTTACCTTCATATCTGCAGTCTTCTTCAATTCTCAAGCTTTAACTTCTATTCCTAATATTTCTGTAGTTATTGTCCTCCATTCCACCCCATTTCTCAAGAGTCCAGTCAACTTCCAGAGCAATGAAAATCTTATTTTGTTCCCTATGGTGCTGAAAAGTCTCGAGCCATCTCTACACATCATAAAAGGTCCTCTTATCTCACTAAGTCTGTTGTGTCAGCAAATGCCATGAGATCTAAGCAAGCTTTATATCTCCATCAGGCACTATTTGATGTCCTTTTCTGCTGTTCAGCTCTAAAACTAATGTTCCCAAACCAGGTCACAGTTTTTAGGCTTATGTCCCTTAAGCACAGGTCCTGCCCTATCACGATGTTAATTTCTATCAGTTTTTTTTTTTTTTTTTTTTTCCCCGCCATGTCAGCAGGAATACAAACTGCCAGTTCTAACCAAGAGCCTTTCCTCTGCACCTCTTCCACTCTAGGCAGCATTAGGCGGCTGTTGCACTCCAGGACGGCTTATTTCCAGCGCTTTCAACTTTCCAAAGCTGTTGCAGTTGGCGCATGCTCAGTTAGTCTGAGGAGATAGTTCATTAAGAGTCTGGTCATGTAGATGCTGTGTGAGAACAGACAATACCCAGTCTGCTCAGGCAAAAACATTGTGAAGGGCTTGCCTAAAATAATAATGTTCCTTTCCAAGAATTAACCAAAATTCTTGGTCTTCTAGTTTAGAAAATTTGGATAGGTTTCCATAGTGTCCACAAAGGCAAAGTAATGCTAAAGGCCATCTAATTATGTTTCTGCAACAAAGTCTAAGTTTTTCAAAAAGCAAAGGCTCAAGGGAATGCAGGGAAAATAAAACCCAAACTAAAAAAAAATAAGTAATGAAAGCAGCACTATACTACTTCCTTAAGTTAAGTCTCAGAGACGTCTGCAACTACTTTGCTGAAATAATAAAATAAAATTAAACAAAAGATTAAAGGGAATATATCTCTGCTGGTTTATAGAAAAATATAGAAAAGCTATTCAGAGTAGACAAATTCACAGAACTGCTTGGCAAAGTTATGAGCTAGTGAGAACTACATGTTACTAAAAAAAAAGTGTCAGAAAGCCTTAATGATAGCCCCAACCCTGCACAATCTCTTCTGTGTTTCCATGACAAGCAGCCTTTGCTTGCATTATCTTTCACAGTAAGTTTCTGTAGCAGAATCATAACAAACCCCGGAGAAATGTATCAGTTATTCTGTCCTTAGAGAGTACATTTATGCCATATCATTGCTACCTTAAAAGAGGTTGCTTATTGTCCTCAGGAGAACATTTCAGTTGCATTACCCTGGCAGCGGCTGCTTCCAAATGCATTTTCATCCTCAGGAAGAGCTGATGATGATGCTTTGTTGATAAGAAATTCAGAAAAGTTTTCACAAACATTTAAATTCAGCCATACTAGAAATTACTTGTCCTATGAAAGTATCTTTGAGAAATAAAGCATGTTCAGCTTCTTTCTGGGTTCACAGAGGTTTGTGTTGGTGGAAGGAGAAGAAACTGGAAGTTGCTCACAAAGTACGAATTAAAAAACCCAGCAACCTCGTGGGGTAAAACTGGGCATCCTAGAGCACTGCTTTATCTGTTCCACTTGCATTTAAGAAATCTTAAGAATAGCTTGTGCTTTAATCCTTAAAAAAAATAATTCCCAGTGCTAGTCACTTCTGAGACTGAGGTAACTCAATAAAATAAGGTAACTCAGGGCAAACTGAATATTTTATACCTGAAGAGTATTAGGCTGAGGAAGGAGGGAAATTGAATCTGTCCTTCATCCAAGCTGAATGCTGAGTGAAACTGACAATTTCACTCTAACTTTTTTTAAGATCAACTTTAGTAAGAAGACAAGGATAAACAACATCAGAAAAGACCAAAACCCCAAATACTCCATTTTTAAAAAATGTTTTTAGAAGTATTTAGGGGGAGATGAATCTCCCCTGCAAAGCATTATACACAACATTGGAATAAAAATCCTTCTTTCCACTTTCATTACTAAGGCAGAAAGGAAGAGCAAATGGGAATGGCTCTGTAACCATAGCAACATTTGCAATTTTTTTTTTTTTTTCAAAGAATTTCTTGGATTTTGTATTCTGAGGATAAAGTTTGTATCAAGGAAGAGAGTAGAATAATTTCATTCTGCTGCAGGTCCCTGTGACAACTTTTTTAAAGGTTTGTTTGGTTTTTTTTTCTGAACAGAAGTAGTTTAAAAAAGAGGTTGCATGTAAAATAAGATATATTTCTTATAAAATAAGAAATATAATTGTTTATACAATGTTCTTGATACTAATTGATACTCAAGAGATACTAATTGGAAATTGTGACTATGCATGAAAACATACTAATTTGAATAGTCAGTTGTAAGAAATTTGTAATAATGATAGAAAGCACAGGGAAAGAATTTTAATTTCCATATAGTATAAGCTTAATCAGAACATGTTATTTTTCATAATGATAAATATAAATTTCTTAGCCATGACAAAAACTGTCTAAATATCCTTACATTCTGGAGTAGCATCTTGATAAAATCTTGCATCTTTGCTTTTTCTTTATGTTCTTTCTTTAACATTTCTTATTAGAGCTCTCAATTAGGAAAGTTCTTCCAGACTTAAGGTGGTCAAATTTATGTGGCTCATTACCTAGTAAAGGTAAAATATTAGGATTTTATGTAAATGATATGTAGCTCCCATGAGAAAGCTATTCTTCAGACTAAACTGAGATACCAGTTTTTCTTTTGGATATATGAGAAGTGATTTATCCTTTGAGGGCTGATCTGTGCTATACCTAACCAGATTTATTTGGATTTACATGAAGGTCATATTGACAACAAAGGAACTGGAATTCCTGAAATGTAATGTATTTTAATGCATCGCACCAAATGAAGAAAGTATCCTTTCAAATTGTTATGAGACTGTATCAGGAAAGAATATATGACAAATCTCTGCATGTAGCTGATATAATTAATTTATCCTGGCAATTTCAAGTGAACTGAATATTTGAATTCAAACAAGCAGAATCACATATGCTGCAGTCATTCATGGAAGCAAAGAGAGTATTTCACTTTGGGATCCTGAGATGGGCAAAGCAGATACTGTAAGGATTGGCCAAATAAGCTCATTGACTATATTAAGGTTTCAACTACATCAGTAAAAGGAGGTTAGTATCCCTTTTGATCTACTTCAGTGTGTTTCAATTCAAAGCTAACTAATTTACTTCAAGCAAAAAGTAACTATTTAAACTGTTCTGTCTGATTCTGTCCAAGGCACATGAGATAGTATTTGCACGAACTACTTAATCAGTGGATTGCTCGTGCATCACGGTGTAATCTCCAAAAGAGAGCAGTGACAAGTAGCTGTAATTGATAACCTTTTTACTTGCACAGTTACTCCTGCAAGATAGTTGTCCACTGCTCTGTTCACTGTGAGCATCCACTGGAAACAGAAAAAGATCAAATTTTGGACAAACCTCTATGGAAGATCAAGCTATCTGCTTTTTCATCATATGTAAACCCTCCTTCATATTGCAGTCTCATCCTCACGGTAAGTAACAGCAAGGTTACAGCAATTACTTGAACTAGAAAATGACAGACGTGCTAACCAAAATCACTGTCCATGTTTGTCCATGTGTTAACAACAGGATTTGATTGTTATTGGGAGGCAATAACTCTAGAAACACTGCTGATGGCAAAAGCAAATGGTCCTTCTTCGCACGCCAGTAATGATTGCATGTTGTGATTTCACCACCAAAATTTGCTCCAAATTCCCACCTCTTCCTTTACTTTTTCTAATAGCATCATCTTTGCACTGCCCTGACGACAAACTAGGAACACTTTGCTATTACAACAGAATAGCAGCTGCTACATCTGCTATGATAGGTTTCAGTAACTTCTGAATAACTCAGGAATTTCTCAAACTCCAAAATCTTAATTTGGCTGAAAACAAAAACAAGCCCAAGACTTGCCTCCTTATAAGCTTCTGGAAGTAATTGTTTATGCTTGTAAACACTTAAAAATTATAAACTGACAGATTTCACAAGAAATTCAAAGCATCCAACACTCAGGTAAGACTTCAGCAAAAAAGCATCTTTCAATACAGTTTATAGGAATATTATATAACTAAACTTATCTGAATCAAGTGACGAATGCTTACCACTCAGAATTGAGTAACCTAAGTGCCAAAACCTGCTTTTTGGAAGACACCACTTCCACAGCACGGGACAGATTTTCAGAATCATCCCCTCAACTTTTTCCAACAAGAACAATTTTCTACAAATCACTCACGTAAATCTTAAGTTATGTCTGTATAGCCTGTATGTTGTAATATGTAGAACACTGACTGCATTCAATAAGGCAATAATTTTGTTGTTTTAACTTTATCCCTCTCCCTAATTTAAAAGGAGAGACACTAGATAAGGAAATATATCACTATTTGTGAAGGGGCTGGCATAAGCGTAAAAGTAATAATTTTTACAATACTATAGAACTAACAGAAAGCGGGACATCAAAGGTGAAAAAAAAACCCAACCTCCCCTAAACCCCACTATAAATAACATTCAGGATATAAATTTATTACAGAATCAGAAAAAAAAAACCAAAAAAAAAAAAAAACCCAAAAAAAACACCACCTCACAGTTGGAATAAGACTTATCTGGTATATTTTATTGTATGTCAGATGTCAGCTAGCAGGAAAAACAAAGAAAGCATAGAGGACAAGGTAAGAGTGCCTTGCTTCCCTGCAACAAAAGCTCCTTGAATTGTAACAGCAGTCATTATACTCAATTTTAGACATGAAAGTTGACACTTATTTCTATCTAATCACAACTGATTTAATAAAAATGAATCAGATGCAGAAGACTATACTAAAATATTATACCGTTAATTGAAATAATCCACTGCTCATAGAAGAGCCACCTACTGTCTTCAGCCAACCTGTTAGAAATGTTAATCATCTGCAAATTAAACTGCACTAAACTTGAAGTAAGTCTTTCTGCTAAAGTTCTTAAGACCCTCTCTGTCAATAACCTGCATAAAATGAATTATACAATTATACCTCAGCTCAAACTGTAATGACTACAAATTACAGCAGTAATTGCATTATACAGCAAAGTGATTTGATTCATTGCTTACAAGGCATAATTAATAAGCTGAAATAAGATTATCTCTGTTTTCCATCTTTAGAGTCTATTTTTCTGAAAAGTAGTTTGTTGGGACTTTTTATCCAACAGCTCATTGCTCTGACTGCCAGAAATATTTAATTTGGGGGTAAAAGTCATGAGCACCATCTTAAATTAGTGAGGCAAATCTGGTAGGGTCTATAAAGAATCAGGAGGCATCACTACTCCCAGGAGATGAAATACAGAGATAAACAGACTGAAAGCTCTTTATGGGTATCTGCTGATGAGCAAGGGCAGGGAACTGACTAAAGCAGATTATATTTGCATTTCTCTTAGGTGACAGTTAATTTTAATTTCATTGATTGTTGTTAAGTTAGGATAACAAAACAATATTTCCTGGGGGAAAAAGAAGGACAGACCAGGCTAGGGTGACACCTCACAGTCCCAGCTTCCCATCCCGAACAAGAAGTAATTAGGTTTGGTAGAAAAGCCACCCTAAGCAGTCCCTCTCATAAGGGAACTGCAAAGACTGAGATAACAGGAAAGGAATACTTGGTGGACTGGGCAAAGAAAAGCATCTTTGTCAGCCAAAACTGCTTGGCCTAAAGTTCACAAGAATGGCATTCTTCTCTTAAGGACATAAGTGAGGGGCTCTAATATCTGATATCAAGTCATCTGTGCTAAGCTACAGAGTTGGCAGAGTAGCATAGACATTTTTTGGAAAAGACTGACATGTCAATTTTGGAAGCAGTATTCCACAAGAAACTGTAAAACAGGAAAAGGATAAAAGGAAAAATACCTTATCTCTGGACTATAAACAACTTGTTATATGTTCTTGATAATGATAGAACTAGTGGAAATTATCATTAACAGCATGCCCTAAGTCCTTCAAATTATTGCCAATATTTTTTGTAAAGCCTGCTTTATTCTGCTAAAAGATTTTTTTTTTAAATACCAAGAGGTTATCAACTAAGAATATCAGAGGAAGAGAGTAACATATACAGTACTTTCAGTTTGTGTCCTGGTGTGCATCTCTATTCATTTCAATCAGAAATGTTGATTTCAGTTTTGTTGGGGTTTTGTACTTGTCTTTGTTTTCGTTTATTTGTTTAAATAAATGGTCTTCATTTTATAAGCCTTCACCACTCCCCTCATTACAGAAGTTGTTTTAGTGATTTCCAGCTGGATCTTTCTCTTCTTAAGGGCAATAACACAGCTGCCAGGAAATGCAGTTATCCTCATCCTGCAGTCAAATGAAAGAAATTTGTAAAATCTGGTATTTGTCTGGAAAGATAAGGCTCATGGAAACAAAAGCTTTAAGAGTTCTTCAGTTGTTATTTGCTCAACAGAAAAAGGCTATTAATTTATTATTAGAACAATCTCCTTAATCAAAATGCTGATTCAGCTTGCACATGATTATAATGAAGATTATGTGAATCAGGAAAGAAGCTAGAATATCAATCAACTCTATCTTGGAATAAGCTAACAAACACCTGAGAGCTTTACAACTTTGTCCTTTCACGTGATCTGCAAAACAAATTTCAGCATGTTCAAACAAGGATGTTGGTGACCAGAAGTAGCAATGTTAGTTTATTTTTATTTTTCTTTAATGTGTGCTTTGATAATGTTGACGGTTTGAAAATGTTAATGTGAAATTCCAATGAAAAGCTTGAATATGCATATATTTTTCCCTAACAATCTCTGCAGTTCCACTCAAACAGTGAGAATAATCTGGATGTCAAATATTTGACAGTCACTTGGAGCAGAAGTATGTAACTGTTGAGCCAGGCAGCATCTTTCATAATTGAAAGCACTTTATATTAGTGTGAACCGTATGCAAGAAACATACACGTCTTAGAATACTTTTTATCCCAAGAATAAGTACAATAAGCCCTTAATTTTATAAGGATTCTTTTTTTTTTTTTCCTCATATAATTATCTTTAAGATATATTACAGCCTGTAGGTTGTATTTTTATGCAAATGAAAGGGTTTGGTTGTTCGTTATTTTTAAAATATAGACACTTCCTATTTAGAGATATGGTGCCATCAATTATGGTTTAATTGATCTCTCTGACAGAAGTTCCTTTTGCCTATACAGTTTAGGAAAAAATCTTTGTCTACTGAATTTTGATTACGGTTGTGCAGTAGCAGGAGGCATGCATATTCACACAGCAGTTATTTTCTCATTTTAATAAAAAAATAGATTTAGAGGAACTATTATTTAGAATATTATTGCAGCTCTTCCCACTTACACCCCAAGAAACACAGCTTTTTTCCTTCCATTAATTAAGCCAGAAACATAACATGCAGTCACAAATGCACAAAAATGGTGAGACTGGAACATTCTGATGAAAAAAAATCAAGGCTTTCAAGTAATGAAAATGAATATTATTATAAAAGCTGGCATTATAGGGCAGTATATGATAGGTAGACTCATTTTATTTAATATACATCTGAAATCCACTTAGAGTATATTTTAGCATTTATGCAGAAAGCACACCCTTCAGTTTTTATGCTTGAAAATTAGACCATGTATTTGATATCAATTTGAACAATATTTTTAATTTATTCTTTGAAACGTATATAGCCATGTGAACTTTCAGACAGCAAACACAAAAGATTGAAAATGTGCAAATACTTTATAAATATACTTAAGCACCTTGGTGATGTAGAAGAGTAAGTTCCTTGGTCTTACAGTAAATCAAGGATGTAGACACTGCAAAAAAATCTTGTAAGGTCAGAAAACTTTGAAATACAATTCTTTTAATGGTTCATTAAAACTATTATTAAAATTGTCGACTCTGTAAGAGTCATGGAAACGGAATGTGATCTCCACATGAAAACTACATCACAAATGTCTCTACGTATATGCATTGCCCTTATTCCTAAATGGGAAAAGGCAGTCTACCTGATTTGATCAATCCTAAGTCTATTTTTATAAAGACAATATTAAATGCTTAGCCATGCCATGGTAGTGAATACGCATTGGTTCCTCCAGAAAGCAGAAGAATATCTTTCTGTTCACTGTGCAGTGTTTTCTACACAATATACTGATTTGAATTATGCACTTTTTTTTTTAAAAAAAAACTTAAATAGGAACCACAGATAGAGAGCTTGTAAGCTCTCTATCCAGAATTATTCTTCTCCCATTTAAAAGCAGGATAATAATTTTCTAAATTTTGTTCACTTTTTTTAAGAACTAATTTCAAGTATACGGCCTGAATTTGAGCACACTTTTTTCCCCCTAAATTAATCTAATGTTCTACTATATAAAAATTTTGACAGCAATGTAAGAAACCTAACAAACCAACAACAAAAGAAACTGTAAACCCAAAACCCTGACTTGAATTGCCCCTTCCTCTCAGCAACTCTGCTTACTTGTAATTGGCATAGGAATGGTTCTCCACCATTAGTTTCTTCTTTCATAAAACAGAAATAAGAATCTCTCTGAACATAATTCAAATAATTGACTGTCTGCATCTGTTTTTGTTGATATATGTCAACACTGCAAAACTAAACGAGCTGTTAGTTAGCTAAAGCAATTCTATAGCACCAAAAAAGGCTATCCATAGCAGTACAGTACATGAAATACTTGCTTTTGTGCTTGTTACCAAAAAAGTATTTCCTTTTCTTTCAAAACAATGCAGGTACCATACAACACCCAAAATAAAACTTACCTCCAAGTAAGGTAGACTTTAAGCACTGTGATATACAACTCTATAAGTTACTGCTTTTCAACTTTCTGTTTCAGAGTGATGAAAATTGAAGTTCACTGAATTACACCATACAGACTTCTTCTTGGCAGAAATTCAATTAAAGAATCCATGAACTAGTACTTTTTCAGAGTAGGCTGCCAAAAAAGAAATGTAATGAACAGGGTGGAGAACTATTGAAATAATGGAACTATGCATAACAGTTCTGAACCCTAGTACTAGATCCCTGTTATACTGGCAGCCTATTTTTTTATGTGTACAAGCATATTTTCCAAAGTGCAATACAAATAACTTTCAGTATGAAAACCTTAATATCATTCTATTTTTCACAGTGAAATTAGCAACAATTCTGATGTATTCATCAACACAGAGATATGCTGTCTGTTTTTGACTTTAACACCCAGTGATGGATGTACTGCAACTATTTTCCTTCCACTTTCCTTCTTGCTTTCCAGGTTTTGCATTGAATTCTATAAGCCTTAGATAACTATAGCTTATTCTAATGCATTCTTTTGTAATACTTAAACCCACAATGGTTCCTCTTTGACTGGAAGGGTTATTTCTAAATCTCAGTTAAAGTTCACTTGCTCTGATATTTCAGGGACATTTAGCTGTTGCATGTCAAAAAAAAAAAAAAAAAAAAAAAAAAAGGAATGACTAAACCCAGAAAAAAGTGAAGTCATGACAACTATACATCCCTGTCTAGAGGCAGATATGTAGGCCCGTATTTTCTGCTTTCTTCTGTGCGAATGCACTGTCCCTTGAGCACAAATTGGATCCCCAAAGCTAATGTACTTCCTGAGGCATTATCCCACCATTCTCATATGCTTTGCCCTCTTTCAGATCAAACATCTGTACAAGTGGGTCTCAGCATAATAAACCCCCTCATCAAGATGAAGCTCCTGCACAAGCTTAAATTAGTACATTCTGAGCCATGCTGTAAATTCAACATGAACAAGGTAGTATAGCACATCAGTAAAAACTCTGCATTTCTATTTGACTTCATAGATCACAGCATCTCCTAAGATCCTGTTACTCTCCTGCCAATATGACTATTCAATATACCATGAAAAAATTGCTCAGTGAAAATGATACAATGGGGGAGCCATTTTTGGTGAGACTCAGAATTATTTGCTACCCAGTCTATCAGATGATGCCTGCTTCTCTGGCCTCTCAAACCAGCACTAATTCAAACTGTCAACACAAGGTGCTGTTCTTCATTTTTCTGCACCAGACTATCAATGGTGAAAACACCTCATGTCTTACACAGTAATCAATGCGTGGAAGATACTTGGGCAGTGATGAATATTTCTGCCTTTTGCCAGCTTTTTTTTTCTCCTTCAGTTTCTTCACTGTTTTAACAACAATTGAAAATACCCTCCTCAAAAAATATAATTATATATATATATATATATAACCCTGGCACTAAGCACTGACCATCTAATTAGACAAAACCATTCAGTTGAATTTGAATTTCACTGGGAATCCAAAACATAAATGTGCAGAAAAATGTGGTGATACATTCTTTATTTTTACTTGTTTGCAAAAAAAAAGCCCAAACTTTATCAAAGATTATAAATACTTTCCCTACTGACAACAATTTTGAAACATCAAGTACTGTAATTTTCCACATATTTGCATAACACTGGCTGATTAAGCTGTCAGAATTTTCTTTGCTGCTTGCTGCAGAAATCAAAAATAAAACCACAGCAATTGCAGTGGTTTGCCCTCATAAGATGTTGACACCAAAGTGTAAGAAATAGTAAAATGGCTAATCTAAAGTGTACTAAATACTCCCTCGGAGTGTTCTCCTCAACTGCTAATTCTCTCATCCATGTACCATTTAGCTTCTTTTCCCCAGTATAAGATCCACTCCTGTTGGCAGCAACCCACAACAACCCAACCCATGGATCTGCAGTCCTGCCTGAAGAAGACACTGAAGTGGACACCATATTCCTTCATCACTTTTACTAAATCACAGGGTCTTTTATCCTGACAGTTTAATTCTTACAGGAACTCCAAAGGCCTGAACTCGAGGCCTGAACCATCTGGAACCCTAGAGACCTTTCATGAGAACTTAGACTAGCTCTCCTCTCTTATTTCAATCTAACGTAATGCCCTTCCAGTTTATCAGACACATTTTTTCCAGCTTATATTGAAGTGGTGTTAATATTCATCTTATTGCATGAACATCCCACATTTATAACAAAGATTGCCATGCAATTATCATTGCTGCTTTTATGTTGCTATGCAGTTTCCTCTCAAAATAATACAGGTTGTCTCAATTTATAATTAAATCATAATCTCTGTAACTTCTACAACAAGACCAAAGTTTTGAAGTCAAAAGCAAGTTCTGCTGAGAACTACCAATAATACATAACGTCTATAAAGCCAAAGAAATACTCTGTTGTGGATAAAGGAGTAGTTTGAATTTATTTTCTCTCTGTAGAACAGGATAAGTACAAGAATTTTTGCTGATGAACACATTTAAAATTTAATTTGAAAATATCACAGAAAGATAAAAGTGATCAACTCATACCCTTTGAATTCACCCCATATGATTCCAATATGCATTAAATTAATCCAGAATAAATTATTAAAAACAAATATACCAGTACAACACTACTGCAAAAAGGAATTTAATAATCCACAATAATCAACCATGGAAACAGACACATGAAGCTTCCCAAGCCACGGGATGTTATTCTTATGAATTGGTCTTTCTAGCATCAGCAACCAGTTTAAGACTTAAATCAACTTTAAAAACAAAATACTAAAATAAGAACAAATAAAAATTATCTAGAATGCTTGTATGATATGCACAGGGAGAATGCTGACATTCTTTTCCTCATAAAAGAGCAACTTAAATTGCCTCCAGACTTCTATTTGAGAATATTCAGTTTCTCTGTTGTCATCTTCATACTCCTTTATGATAATATTAATGGTTCAGAAAAAAATTACAGTAAACAAGAATGTGGATTTTATTTTTCTTCTGAAAATGGTACACAATGGTCAACTGCACTGTGATACAGCAGTGTGCATCTATCTGATTTGTAAATGATCTGCTTTCCTTTCTGAAAGCTGTCTTTTTATATTAGACTGACTTCACAGGGGAATTACTGATACTCTCATTATGCTTACTGTGAATTGTTAATCTTTACACTATAAAAAGATACTGTTATAATTTAGTACACCTTTAAGTACTTCATTTAAGCTATACCTGTTTCTTTGCTTATATTTTCAGCTGTGCATTCTGAAAGTCAAAAGATAGTAGACACTTTTTGTTTCATTTCTGTAAACATAGATTTGGTCTAATGCCACTGAAATTAACACAAAACCTGGTCTCATTTGAAATCTAAGTAAAACTGTACATTTTTATGTTAATATTTCCTGTGATCTGAAAAAAAAAAAAAAAAAAAAAAAGCAAGCTTCTATTAAATAGGGGTCTCTCAGACTCAGAGGGAATTTAAGAAACTTCAGAAGATTATGATTTAGTGGTCTATATTTTCTTTTCCACAGCCTATCCTATTGTGTCTTTTCTAAGACCTTCTCCTCCTCCCTCATTTCAGCAAAGAAAATACTCTTACTCCCTTCTAGACCTTGCAAGACCACTCCCAACATATTCTCCAAGTAGCCTTGTTTTTTCTATCCTTTTGTAGAATACAGATCATCCTTCTGTAATGTGATCCAGCAGAAAGCAATCCCTGTTCTTCTAGGAACAGATGGACAAGAAGGAAAAAGGTGGAGCAAGATGTATCTTAAGATACAGGAGGGATATACATTGAGAGGACTTTACTACTTTTTTTAACTGGGAACAGCATATGCTTTACAGCAAAGTGCTGCCTTATGCAACAACATACTCCAGCAAATTATAGCTCTGCTCAGCTAGAGCTGCAAAAACCATGCCTGTGTTGCACAGGGAATTTCTGGTTGTTACTAAGAGGCGCTAAACAGTTTGTATGAATTTGAGGACATATCAACATACCCAGTTCTTTTTTCTCAATATATTAATTCTTCCCAAGTGGTAAAAGACTAAAGCAAGATTAATGGTGATGGAGATGAGAGGGAAAGCTCAAAATGTGTTAATATTACATACATCAAGAGGTCTGTTCAACCTTGATGAATTATTTCTAAGGATAGTAATGATGCAGGTAATCAATCCTACAGTTTTTGTCAAAAAAGATAAGCCCCCCCCAACCCAGATATTGATTGCTTACAGAAGGACTATGTTTAAGAATGATAAAAGGCATTTTAGTCAATGCAAACTGTGGCCACAGACACCTTGAGACACATGCAACCAAAAATGGTTTTTCATTTTGATATATTTATTTCCCTTCCTCCTTTGAGTATTGCCAGTTACTCAGCTCCCACAGTATTTGCTGTACTACTTATTTCTCTAACTACAGTTTGCAGTTATCTTTTAAAATAACAAATAAATATTGGTTAATGTTTGCAACAGCAGCCCCTCATGAGCAAGTACATAGGCAAAAAAGAGAGAAAAGGAGAGTGATGGGCACACTATGAAATAAGTGCTATTTCTACTGGTTTTAACAGTGGTATGATGGCTGTATTATAAAGACAGCAGACACTATTATTTCATATTAACTATATGTTGCAATTTAAAAGTTAAGTACCATTTCAAATCACAAGGTGACTTCAACAGTATTCACAGAAAATGCCAGCAATATTGCGCCAAAAGTCTGACAAGAATTCACTCTAGCAGCTTTGAACCTCACAGTGTATCCACTGAGAACCTAGTTACTTGAAAAGGAGAACTAACATTTACCTGTGATGGAGGCAGTTACTGCTTCACTGTTAGAGAAATTCTGAAATTCAACTAAAACTACATATATAGTTTCTTATTCAATCCAAATTTCTATTAAAGGACAGGTACAATGGTTGACAAAATGCAATGCATTTTTTTCTTTATAGGCAGAATCTCTGTAGATTTCACAGGAATGCTTTTCTTAAGAATGCTATAAATGCCTTCATGCCCACTTAAAGAAACTCAACAAAAGAACAAATCTGTAGCCAAATTTGCTACAATGCTAAATATATGCATATACATGGGATAAAATAAAGAATTTCTGAAATGACAATAAATAATAATCAGCACAGCCAAACTCTTCACCTACGACTTTCCACAACTACATTATAAACAAGGAAGACAAATATATAAGAAATTTATTCTTAGTTTTATTATTAATATTAATAAATGGTTTCTATAAGATATCAGTAAGTATATAAGAGTCTCCAAGTTAAACAAGTCTAAGTGTTTTAGCATATCTCACAATATTGCATGCCAAAGAAGAGTCCTTCACAATTCTTTTTATTTGTTTCTTAGGTGCTAAATAAAATAAATGGCAGTGGAAGATAAAGTTCCACACACTGTTTCATCCCCTATGAAACATTAGCTATAAGACTAAGCTCAGAATACTATGTTGTTAATGGTTCTAATTGGAAAACATGAGTGTGAGCCCACAGTGTTTGTTATCATGCCTCAGACAGATCTATCTCTTTTCCCGCTTTGTGACAAGTAAAATATCTATCTAAGAATAAGGAAAACACAACAAAACCAGAACATCATTTTTTGCCAGCCTATTCCTGGTGAATGTCAATTAATATCTATTAGAACTAAATCTTAACTACGCAACATGCTAGCTGATTTTCTCTCCTGACGTCAATGGGAGATTATAATTCTTGTTTGTACCTATTATGGGCTCAAACCTACTGTTTGCATGACAGCTGCAAGAGACTTTGAATCTCCTAGATCTCCTATGTGTGTAATCTACCGTTACACGATAACCAAAAAAGCAGAGAACTTTCTGCTTTCATCAGCTACCCTCCCAATTCGTATTTCTAAGAAGGTGGTTTTCAGATGTGTGTCTAAATGGAAGACTGAAGTATGTTAGCCCAGAAAAGCATTAGGGGCTTTGGAGTCCAGTTACACAGTGATATTGATTACAAACTGAAGGCCCTCCCTACTCAAGATACAAGTCATATTTCAAACAAGTCTCCCTTCATTTATCCAACATCAGCTGCCTTAGGTGTCCCATTAAAAAAATCTCTAATTTGCATTCTTGAATTTCTGGTTTCTATAGGGCCATAACTCTTACTGCTGGTCTGTCTGACATAATAATGTTCTAGTATCTGTTTAATTTGCATGTGAAATTCTACATTCATATCTTGTCCTAAGTATTATTTAGAAGTTGCTCAGAGATTCAGACTACTAGAAAGGATGGATTAATTAGAGAACACTAGCAATATGTTGGTAACTCTGAGGCAACAACAGGGTACTGTTTATCATCATGTAACAATTTCAAATATTTTAAAAATAAATCATTAGTGAAAAGGATAGTGCAGCTAGATAATTATTCCTCTTATAACATCATTCTATTGTATTCAAAATTATGAGGTGTGCAGAATATGTAACTATACTACTTTCATACTTTGAAAACACAGATTTGAAAGATGATTCATTGTCTATCTGCCTAATGTTACGCAACTTCTGTTAACATCTTTGAGTCTTCCTTTCTCCTCCAAAATATTGGTAATGAGAAAACTCTTCCCTCTCCTACCTTCTATCACATAGTACTGGAAAGAAAAACACAGGAAGAGGGATTATCTCTACTGCAGTGATTTTACCATGTATATCTGTAATATTTATTAAAACAGGGCCCAAGGTTTTTTTTTTTATTTAAAAAAAATGTCAATAGTAATAGGTATATTTTGTCCTGGACTACACTGATAATTCCCACACTAATTTCACAGAAGTCCGAGTTCCATCTGAAACCAGGCCTGCACTGCAAATTCCTTCAGATCACTTCCAAGCATTTTAGTCCTTACGAATGCTACTTTCTGGAGTCTCATTATAATAGATTATGCATGTTTTATATGTTGCCTCAGAGAACTGCATATTTTAATACTCACACATCTCATCAAGAAATACTAGATCTGCCAATTTTACTTTACCCTTCATAGATAATTTGCCTTCTGAACAGAACTGAAAAGAGATTTCGAGTGATTTTAATACGGGAAGAAATCCAGCAGCTGGAGCCAACTGTTATAAAATTTGAAGTCCTATTAATTTTTTATCACATGTCCAAAAGGACACTGCTCTGTGTAGATTATACAGGCACATTCAAATAAGTTTAGAGAAGAAGCTTCAGACATTGTTCTCAGAATAATTTTAAGTCATGGATAATGATGTCCATGAGAAGATGAGTGAGAAAAAAATCCATTTTGATCAACTAACCAGCTTCACAAGCATGTCAGATACAAGCATTTTCATTTCTCTAAGAACAGAATCAACGAAGCATTAAAGAACATACTACCACAGAGACAGCTGTACTCTAGCATACCAAATCAGAAGACGTACAGGTTACTTTCCTGATTTATGTATCCCATAGCATCTTCCTGCCAAGGCTCAGGCCCATGACAGAGTGAGCAGACGAATTCTAAAGACATAAGCTATACTTCATCTATTCTCAGAATCTCAAGTCATTGTGATCATTGTAGAACCTGACACAGAAACTAGATTTATAGCTCTAAGCCTTGCATGGCTTAGACAACACTTATTGAATACACCTCCTAATTGCACCATAAAAGCTAAATCAGTCTGCTTACAGTGATTAAACCTCACAAAAGTTAAATGGCAGAAAACATATAAAAGAAAATGTGGTACAAGTCATTACCCACAAAGAACATGGCCAAATCCACCTAAGACTTATATGGATATTGAAGGCAGGGATAGTGACCTCCACTTGTAAATTGGTTAAAATATTGTTTATGCCCTTATTACCAAATTACTTAATTATTACTTCTTATTAAATTAACAGGAATTTATCATTATCAATGGTGGGGCAGGACAAGTTAAAGGAGTTCAAAATAGAAAATAAGACCACTTCCTTGAAATTACCTACTTTCTGTCAGTTTCTTTCTTAGATCATATTGTCATTGCATACCTTGAAGTCAGAGACACTGAGGAAAGGAAGCAATTCCTACTTCTACTAAGCTACCTATTGAAGGAAAGACAGCAATAATTACATCAAGTCTGCCATGATGCAGAACAATAGAATAAATGATGCATTAGAAATACCTTTCAATCTAAATAACATTGAGAACAAAATAGTCTATTGTATTTCTATGCGTAAATAGGATCATTTATAATGCTGAATGAGAAACTGTATTTGCATCCCACATGAACATTTTTTTTGATAAAACTGAAATCACATTTTTTCCACTGATTGAACTATCACTCAAAGTAGCCACTCTTTATTATAGAGTCAAGGAAAGCCATCAAGATTAATTTTATTCTCTGCAACTAAAATAAAGAAAATATATCATTCGTGGGCATATAAGTCTTTATCTTCTGTTTTCATGGCCCACTTTTACATGTAGTTACAAAAAAAAAGAAAAAAAAAATTAACACTGGTCTTTGGTTGCATTGTAATTATCTTCATTTAACAGCCTGCACACAAGATCAGGGAATAAACAAGAGCTACCATCCATGTACATTTTGAGATCATTTAAAGAACAGAAATGATTTTGGAAGCTTTAGCACAAACTCATGTGAAGTTCAACAGTCTGTTTTCATGCTTTAACACTGGCTAGACTAAGAGACAGCACTGGATGCATGTATCTAGTGCCCTAGGTTTTGTATGTTTTCTATTGCCATTTAGTATCAGTTTGTTGCTATGTGCAGGACTGAGTTTCTTTCATCTCTATTCAGCTCCGGTAAGTCTGCCTCTGGATTACCCAGTCCAGATTTAGAACCCCTCACAGCAAGAGGCTGACAGAACTGTAGTGCGTTCCATGGTGGGCTGCAAAAATCACTAGGGGACTGAAGCACAGGAGGTAAGAAAAGAGGCTGGAAGGGCTGGGTGTGTTTTACCTGGAGAAAAGAAGAGCTGGTGAAAGAAGCCAGTTTCTGCCTTCTGCTGGTGAATGGCAGTTACAGAAAAGACACAGACATTTCTCAGAGGTGAGAAGAGGTAATAGGTTTTTTTAAGCAATACTATGAAAAAAACCCAAACTAAAAAAANAAATATATAATTTTTTAATTTTTTTTTTTTTTAAAGTATAAAACCTAAATATGAAACAGAATAGACAAATTAGTTGTTGCCTGTTCAGGATGAATACAGGTATCATAGCTAAAAGTAATTGGTTTTTAAAAGCATTTTAATTCAAAGTGTATTATAAGACAAGCAAATAGTACAAAACTACAATTGGGTTTGGGGAGTTTTAAAATTTTAAACAAAAGAGAAGTCTGGGCAGAATACCACACGTTGCATGATAAATGCCACTAGGAATCCCTAAGAGAAACAGAATACTGGTCCAAAATCTCACTCTTCTTATGGCCATACTGTTCTCCCTGATTACTTTTGTACAGAAGAGCTTTGCAAACTCCCACTCACACATCTAACAGGAACTTCTCACTAACAGCACATAGTCGCACAGAGGGATTTTATTAGAAAAATCTTCAACCAAAGCAAAATACATCAGACTGCATATTCTGGGTACAAAGAGCAGTAAAGAAGACATCAGGTATACTGATAGCTAACTAACTTAAAAACCATTTATTTTGGATAAATGCACTGCATGTATTCCTTCTTTAGGGAGTTACTTCTAGCAACACCTCTATCTCCTAAAATACAGGCTAGGAAAACTGTTTTAGAGTCCTATCCAGTCACCTCAAGGCAAAACCAAACTCAATATGACATCTTATGTAAAAGGAATGTCGATTATTAAAAAAAAAAAACAAAAACAAAAAAAAACCAAACAAACAAACAAACAAACAAACAAAAAAAAAAACAACAAAAAACCCAAACAGTCTTCCAATACATCATCGTGTTATCTGTCTTCAAACATGATTCTCACAAATGCAAAGATAACATTGGCAACCAACGATAAACTGAAAGAAACACTTAGTACATAAAACAATAAGCTGCTGTTATACTAAGCATACTGTAGGCAGTGCAATGGAATGCTCCTGAAGGCTGATCTATATAAGTATGCTTTATTATGACAGTTATCTTACCCACACAGATATGGGCCCTTAAGATACCTCTTCTTTTTTTTTTTTTTTTAATCTTGCAGAAGTAGATGAACTCTATTCTATGCAAATTTGTCAAAATCAAGTTAGAGATTTCCATAATTGTTATGCCCTCAGCCTGCCATTTTCTTTACTTGCAGGCAAATGACAGTGAAAAAGGGACTGGAATACTTCCTTATGTTTGAAAGCATCAGACACGCTTATTTCCACCATAATCCTTGTAAGTGACTGCCAGCTTCAGTGCAGACAAGCAACAGTGAGGGCTACTGCCTTTTTTGAAGTATGTTCTGATCTCTGCATAGGAAGTAATGATCATTAACCAGTAATCATTAAAACCAGAAACACAACCTATATAGCACGATTCTTTCTAAGATCTCTGAAAAATGCTGCAGAACCTCTAAAACAGAGACAGAAACACTCACTGTGGTTTTTTTTTTCCATTTACAGCTACCTCAGTGATTGATAAAAACTGCTCCTACATTAGCTGTCTGGGGAAACAGCCTGGGAAAACAAAACTTCAAAAAGATTCAAGATGTACAAAACCAAATCACAAGAACACTGTGCATGGAAGCTTGTGATTTATTGGAATTTAAAAAAAAAAAGTCCCTGAACATATGTGTAAAAATATCTTAAAACAATTGAAAGAGAGAAATATCACCAGAAGTTGGAGTATTTCCTCTATATTTCTGGAAATGGTACCTTTTACTTATTTTGTAAAAACAACTACATGAGCTGAAGTTGTCCTTGAAATAAAACAACATAATTTTGACTTTGCAATTTACCAGATGTTCAGCTAATGTCAGTTTGCACTGTACAGAAATTCCTACCTGGAAAATAAGAGTATTCTGATAATTTCTATAACTTCCATCTTGATTTGTCCTAGAAATTAGATGTTGCAGTTTTCTATGGATCTTCTACACAAGGATAGCATTAAAACATTAATTCCATGTTTTAAAACTCACCACAAGGTTTAGTTGCCAGTGAAGCCCATTTAATGGCTTCATTGTCTTATCCTGAAGATTTATTCTTGATTTTCATTATCTGGAACATTAAAAAAAAAAACCAAACAGCTTATGTTTTTCCTGTGGGCAAGCAAGAAATACAAGTTGTAGAAGCATACTGGTAACACGTTAGACATCACAAATATTAACATGTCAAATACAGATTAATAATAAGATCAAATACATCTTGAAAGAGATGACAGAAATAGATTAGAAAAAGATAGCTCTTGGGCTTCAAAGTTTAAAAAGTCTGCAGGGATTAGGGATAAGTTTACCACTGCTGAGTTTGGACAAATTCTCTTATCTGATCTGAAGCTCTTTTGTCAAAGCAGACAAGACATAGCAATTAGCTAAATGGATCATGTGTCAAATATAAACAATCCTACCAGGAAGTACAGTAAGCAAAGTTTCCATTGGCAGCAGTATAGTTATTTGGATGACAGAACCCCCACCTAGTTCTGCTTTAATGAAAAATTGTGATTATTTCTAGTCTTTTAATCTGCCCTTGAAATGACACAAGATGAACATATTCAGATATATATAGAGATATAAATATAATATAAAAGCATGTAGGAAGAAGAACAAACCAAAAGTCCGAAGCACATCTTCAGTTATAAATTTTATCTTTAAAGGTATGCCTAGAGTGTCTGTATTAAAAATGTAATTATAGTTCAGAACTAGCAGAATTTTCTGTAGTTACTGAAAGTAACAAAAGGAGCTAGTAATAAAGCATAGCGTGAAAAAGAAATACTATGAATATTATGTACTTCATTTTTTAAAATAGTTTCAACATATTTAATTTTCTATACCTATATCCAATAAACACATGGAGTCATACCCTAAGAACATTCTTTGTTGGAGTGCTTCCATTAAAGAAATACTTTACTGCCTTTCTCTCTCCTGCACTATTTTAGCAAAGTGAGTAGGAAAATCTTTATTTCTATTTTTTATTTTCATTACCTTTTTCATTACCATCAGCAAAACTATTGCCTAGCCACTTTTCTTGTCAGTTTTATCAGACAAGTTTACTTAAAACATCATTTTTCTTATAGCCACTGAGCTTAAGTCTGCATGACTGTTTCTTCTCACCCCCCTCTGCTCTGGAATCATTAGTTCAAAAGGTTGAATAAGTACTGTCAAGTGTCCTGAACATGTTCTATATTTCTCTAAGCTGAATAATCTAGATTTTCCCCATCCACTGACTAAGATAAAATTGAGTGCTTTTCAATTACATTATGAAATATAGGTTCTTTAACTCCATTGTACTGAAGCTATAATGTACATAGAAGAAGGTATTTCAGAAGAGCCCTTTGGCTTTCACAGGATAATTTAATATCTGAAATGACTTACGTTAAAGAGCTTGTGCCTAATAGTAAAATAAACCAACCAAATATCATGCATTTCCTTATAAGTTACCTCCCCTTCCTTAAGAAAACTTCTAATAAGAATAATATTTTTAAAAAAAATAAAATTCCTTACAGTATTATTTGATTATTAATTTCAACAAAATATTTTTATTATACATCTGCTAATATGCAACTGCTGAAAGTAAATTTTTTGCATTATGTTATTAGAAATTAATGGTTAGTGTCATATATTTGTTTATTTTATACATACTGTTGGTTTCTACTGAAGTTGAAACATTACATAACTTTTCAGATGACTGCAGTAAAGTTGCATTCAGTCATGTTCACTGACATGAAAAATCTAGATTGAATTCATATTTCTGTAAGCCTTCCATCATTCACAGATAAGACAAATCCAAACCTTGACTCTTCCAACACCCTAAACTTCCAGTCTATACTCATAGAAATGATTGAATGTTAAGGAAAACCTGCCTTGAATTTTGGATTTCAACAGGGAGAGAAGGAATTAGGTAGCATGCTGAAGTGCAACTGTGAAATCCCTTTCCTTCCCCCTCCCAATTTATTTCAATTTAAGTAGAATGAATCGTGTGTACATGTGTGTTTGTATTTATATATATATATAACTTTCCCTCATCATTATTAAAGAACCCTTTACCATCATCCCAATGACATTTTAAACAATACTGTAAAGCATTATTTCTGCCAAAGACTGCAGCTTGGAAGAGAAAAGGTGCTGCAAGTCCTGAGTGACAATGAACTGTACAGAAAACTTGCCCTGTACCCTTACCATAAAGCAATCACCATATTTTTTGTGAAATTGTACAGTTAGGAGACTTCACGGAGACTAAAATAGGATTTATTGAAAAACTAAGACATTAAGTAGAATATACTCCACCTAATTAAATGGTATAACTGTATATTATTAGTTACAATCCTGTTAGCTATGTAACAATCTTAAATATTTGCAGCACTTTAATATCCTTACAGTATCCCACTTCAAGCATGTGTGGAGTTAGTGCTCAGCCTCCCTACTTCATTAAATGTCTAAACTATAGTTTGAACTATAAGAAAATGCTTTCATATAACTTCCTAATGGTAGTCTACTATGTTCACCCTTGCTTTTTTTAAGTTGTAAATTCTGTAAGGCACACCTTACACTGAAGCCTCCATCGCATATATGATCTGACATAAATTTCCTTTTTTATTTAGAGTGGAATGAATAACTTTTTTCTCACTCTTGTTGGATTTTTCAGCTGACACACTGTACAAAGAGTATGGGGGAACATGGGGAAAGAAAGCATTTTACCAATTAGTTTCTTAACATAATGTAAAATCACATGATTTATACACACACCTTTCTCCCTCTAATTTTATTAGATTATCTTCTCACATGATTCTGAATCATGTGCCTGACATCTGATTTCCAACACTTCAATATTGATCTGTCTTCTGATACGCAACTCACCTAAATGAACTCCTGTACCTGAACCTGGTTTTCTAAGACATGAAAATTCCTTCAGTTTTACACTCCAATCTTCAGTTGGAGTGTACTTCTTCAATTCAGTTTGCTCTTACTAATACCCTTTTTCAGTAATTTGTCTTCGTTATTTGCCTGAGGCAAAAGCATCACTATGGCTCATACTTGGGAGGTATATCACAACCATCTTGCTTGAAAATGACTAAGTTTCAGCTTTAATTTGAAATGAAAGCTTCATAAAGCTTCTGCTGTAAACACTGTGTGTATCATGATCCAAGATAGATACTTTAAGACATTATCACTAAACTACATAAATTTTCTATCGGCCTATTAGTAGTCGTATTGTATTAGTCAAAACCAGACAAGGCAATATACCTATAAACCCTCTTTTAGAAACTTCTTTTAAGATTATTTCAGTCATTATTTTTTGTAGACTGCTCCTACTGGAACCAGAAATTGTATTATCTCCCAGAAAGTATGAATTTTGCTTTCTGCTCTGATATGTTCATAATGCTCTGTAACTTTGCTACAGCCAGTCTCCTTTAAGCTGTAACTAATTTCAGGACCTCTCCTGAGGTCAGTAGTGGGTATGGATAGTATTGCTCAGAAATACTATGAGAGAAAAGATGCAACTGGTTGTGCTTTTGTCAACTATTTTAACCAGGTGGATAGAACAGCTGGATCATTTGTGTACGGACATTTCCTTTTATCCATTAAATGTTTCTGACATTTAAAAAATCCTTACTGAGCAACAAACATCAAAGTATAAAAAGAATATAAAAGAACTCCATGTCATTGTAGGCAGCTTTTGTCTTACCCCAAATAAGCTGACACAGTACTCCAGGTGAGGTCTCAGAAGTGCAGAGTAGAGGAGGAGAATCACCTCCCATGACCTGCTGGTCACGCTTCTTTTGATGCGGCCCAGGATATGGTTGGCTTTCTGGGCTGCCAGCACACACTGCTGGCTCATGTTGAGCTTCTCACCCATGAGCCCTCCCAAGTCCTTCTGAAGGCTGCTCTCCAACCATTCTCTGCCCAACCTGTATTTGTGCCTGGGATTGCAGCATTCCAGGTGCAGGACCCTGTACTTGGCTTGGTTGAACTTCATGTGATTTGCACCTGCCCACCTCTCAAGCCTCTCCAGGTCCCTCTGGATGGCATCCCTTCCCTCCAGCATGTCGACTGCACCTCTGAGCTAGGTGTCATCAGCAAACTTACTGGCGATGCATTCTATCGCGCTGTCCAGTCTCGGACAAAGATGTTAAGTAGTATTGCTCCCAGTACTGACCCTTGTGGGACATGACTCATCACCAGCTCCCACTTGGACATTGAGCCGTTGACTACAACTCTTCGAGTGTGGCCATCCAGTCAGTTCCTTATCCACCGATAACACAGACACTTTCAGTTGTATGTATTTTGTGATTAGCAAATTGTATGTGAATACCTTGTTTGGATGCTGAGGAACGTGTTTCTTTTGCAAGGTAAAACAACTGTATGGTGGGTTGGTTGGGGTTTCTGAACCACAGAGTTGGGTTAGGTGAGATAGTGTTGTGTTCTGCTGGGTTTAGCCTTTGCTGCTGACCAAGGCACACCTTTGCCTTGTGGCTTAGATTGTGTGGTGTTTGAGGGAGGGAACAGACACCTCTCAGACCCCTGCTGGTTTAACAAGTTCTGGGAGGAATGGATTAAAAAAAGCTGCTTTCCTCATAGCCTGTGTGGTGAAGTACAAGGCGTACAATTTTGCATTATTTTATGTAACTTTATTTTTTGGGGGGAGTACACTTTTTCCCTCTAATTTTGTTCTGGATGCTTGATCACCTCCAAAGCATGCTGTGCAGTATAACTTTCTGCTTTTAGTTTAGCATTTTCCACAGAGCAATACATACTTTTGCTACATTAATAAGAAAACACCGTTTGTTCCCAGGGGTTGAGGTAATTCTCTGGTTACCAGCTTTTTCCCAAACACAAGTAACATCAGTTGTCCTTTCCTAAAACTTCAACACAGCAAAGTGTGCGGCTGCTCTGCTGAATTCTGTGCATGACAGTCTTTGTAGGAGTGCTGCTGCTTACAGGGGAAAGTGCTCACACAATAGTCTGCATTGATGCTAATCCTGACCAGGTGCTCCTTCATTACTATGTTTGAGACTAGGTTTATAATTCATCCCTATGTTCTGTTAGGTTGGAGTTTGAGAGAGGTAAGCTTTCATTCTCAAGTCTAATGTGTTTCATTTCAGACACAATAGATTTCAGTGTGTTAATTGCAGTTCTTCGTGTATTGAAATAGCTCTTAAATAAAATGTTTGGACTAGAAATGTGTTCCTTGGTCTTGTGGTATTGGAAGGTGTAAGAGATAGCAAAGGTTTTGCTTCAGCAAAATATAAATACCTTTTGGAACTGCAATTGTGTAAAGAATGTCAGAGGAACTTCCATAATAATGAGAATAAAGGAGAATGACCCAATCAGGTGTTATCCAGTGAATGGGAAAAGGTGATAGGGATTTACACAATGGGGAAGGCTATAAAATCTCTGAACACCAAGAGCAAGGTTTGAGGGGCACCTGAACTTGCTGGGTTGTATATTTTTAATAAATGCTTACGTGATTGTTTTTTTTATATATAGTTTGCTTTAAAGACTTTGTCCTCTTTTACATTCAATTTGTGAGCCAGTGTCTCTCACAAAGGTATTGATTCTACTTGCAGAAGTATCATGTCTTTCATCATGGCAAGTATGAGTAATGCATCTTTGAGTCCCCCAACTGAGAAGTGTTGAGAATTGTGCTTGCCATTACCATAGCTCATTATTTAAAACTGCAGTGAAGAACTGTCTAGTTTTTCAAATATTATTTGTGAAGCATTTTTGTTTGCCTTGTAAAATTGAATAGTAGTTACGTCACTCCTTCCTGGTTGAAGTGTGAGACCACAGATGTATGCATATGTATACACACACACAAAATTCAAAGCCCAGTTTTAGTAGGTTCTATTTAGATTTTAACAAATCCTATCTAGCTGCATAGGTAGTAAAACAAGGCTGCCAACTGCTTGTGGGTTGTTGCTATCCAGAAATTATCGAAAAGTTAACTGTAGAAGAAGGCATGCTTACATGCATGTTACATCTTTAACAAAAAAAAAAAAAAAAAAGATCAAAAGTATGTCACAGATATCTATGGCTAGGAACAGAACATTAAAACTGCAGCAGTTAT
The DNA here is from genome assembly GCA_013398155.1 of Pedionomus torquatus. Taxonomy (NCBI): domain Eukaryota; kingdom Metazoa; phylum Chordata; class Aves; order Charadriiformes; family Pedionomidae; genus Pedionomus; species Pedionomus torquatus. Next base: position 53,344 of record VZRU01019695.1, on the reverse strand, counting down.
TGACTAGAAATTTTTCCGGCTGTAGCTCTTATTTTGAAGTAGAGTGCTACTGAATTTGAATTTTGAATTTTGATTGCTTGGCTAACCAGCAGTAGCAGAAACAGATTAATGGCTTGTTTTGAATGGTAGCGTATCGTATTTGCTACTAGACAGAGAAATTTGAAACTACATGCAGAGTAGGATGAAGTGCTTTGAAGATAATTAAAGTAGGTCTGAATCCATGTTTGTATATCCAAAATGAACACTTATTAATCTTCATGTAGAAATGTATATCCTTCTCAACTTCTTTTCTTTTTTGGCCTTTGGCAGTCAAACTTGTTTGCACTTCCATTAATGGAACATAAACAACAATCACAGGCTGCCACATGGATAGCTTTCCTAAGGATATACTTGTTTTCTGATGACATACCACTACCTCAGAATGATTTGCAAATTCTTTGTAATTCAAGAGCACTGATAAAAGCCAGCTTTCTAGTGTAAGATGATGGGGGTGGTGGTGGTAAACCAGACACTTTATGAGTTTAGTCACAGTAATTATATATGGTTTTATAATTGGATTCTGAAGACATAAAACAACAGCTCTTTCTATAACTATACGAGAAAAAAATTGTCTTTGCGTGCTTTCCTAAAGTTAGTGCTAGCTTTTAGAAATAATCAGTAGTATCCTGGACTAGGAAGGAGGATCATATGCTGATCATCAAGTTGCAAGCCCTTAGAAAAGACATCAGATGACAGAAAGTGAGATTCTTAAACTTGATTCAGACAAATACATAAACATTGTTAAATCTGTCAGGAAATGCTTTTATTTCAGGTCGGGGTTGGGTTTTTTGTTTGTTTGTTTTTCTTTTTTTGTGTGTGTGTTTTTTTTTTTGTTTGTTTTGTTTGTTTGTTTTGGGTTTTTGTTTGGTTGTTTGGTTGGTTTTTCTGTATGCCTGTCCCAGAACCAAATTTAAAGAGGACGGTGAATTTGTGAATGTGTGTGTGGCTGCAAATAGGCTAAGTCTCTGAATCCTCCTGATAGCATACAAAATCTAAGCAATTTTTAAAATACATGCTGTTCTTTTTCATGCTGGGTTGGCTACTGCTTGGTTTGGGTTGCTTCCAGAGTCAGTCTAGGATCTCTAGTTTATCTTTTCTGAACATTTTTTTTTTTTNGTTTGGGTTGCTTCCAGAGTCAGTCTAGGATCTCTAGTTTATCTTTTCTGAAATTTTTTTTTTTTTTTGTTAACCTCTCTGCTGTTTAACAGGAAAATTTGCATTTGAAACTGCAAATCTGTAAACTCTGTGATCATCTGAAATTCTTTTGTTGGAGTTGAGGGACAATATTTGCACTGATCATAAAAATGTAAAAAGGTATTTGGAGAATATCAATGCTTTGTAACATCAGCAATTGTTGATAGCGCCTTCTAAGGTTCTGTCTCCGTTGTTTTTTTCCAGGAATAATTATGCCCTTAACTTTTGGTGTCATAAAGCTTATGACACTAACTTGGTCTTTAGTGGAAAATGTATGGGAAAACATTGATTTTGGGATCATCACAAAATACAGAAGTTTTAATAGCTAGTGAAATTCCTGGTTTCTGAAGACAGAAAGAAAGCCCAGATTATGCTGAATATAACAGTAATAACTAAAAAACCACCTTTTTTAATCTCTGGTAGTATCCTTATAGCCAAAGATGTACTACTTAAGCAGAAGTTTGCTTTTTCCACTTAGTAAGGATCATATCCTACCACCCAGGATGGTATTAAAGTGTTTAATGCTTCCATGACCTATTCAGCATCATTGTATTCTCAAGCCAGTAACTGGAATCAGTGTTACTTCTGTTCATGGGCCAACCTTGTTTGAGAGGCTTTGTTTTGTAATGAGCGTAATGTGAAAATGCAGTATAATGCAAATGCAGTTGCAGTACACGTTGCAGTTGTTGGATGACTCATTTTAATATGATGTACTTATGCACCTCTGTATTATTCAGCACAGTACTGAAAAGTTTCTTTTGCAGAACCTGAAACCTTTGCATTTCATTTCACACTCCGTGTAGATAAAGTGTATGTTAGTATTTTGCCAGAGATTTGTCTGATGTATTGTCATACTCTGATGGAAATACTGTGAAAATGGATATAGTATGCCCTTCACTTCCCTAGATCTAGAATGGCTGTGAGCTCTCTGCCTTCAGTTGGTTTTCAACTGTTCCTTCTTATGATAACAACATTTTACTTTGTTCTTTATGTACCTCTTATTTTGCATTCCAGGTACTCAATTAACATTCTGTTAAATTGCATCTTTTGAACTTTGGTCTGTAGTAATTTACTGATGCCTAATTACTTTGGACACCTAAGGGGAAAAAATTGAGTACAAATAAAAGGAACAAAGAATTTTCTTCACAGAAAGTTTCAGTGTAAATTAATTTTTCGCTATTAGACAAAATCTTACCTTTCCAAATGTTGTTAATTTAAAATGGATGTAATGACACTAGGAACCTTGTGTCTAAGAGTGATACTACTGAGTATGGTCATTGCCTTCCCATCTACAGTGGAAGCTGTCCTGTATAACTTTATTTTCTTCCAGATAGACTGAGAGTACAGATGTGATGCGTGGCACACAAGAATGTTTAACGTATTTCACCTTTTTACAGAATAAACAACAAACACCCCTTTCCCCCACCTACACTCCTTAAGTTATACAGTACTGTATTTAATTAACACAGTTAATAGTACAAGGCTTTAATTACATATTCCATTAGGTTCACTGACACTGTAGGGTTTTACTACAGAGTAAATATGTCTATGGAATGCATATTCTCTCTGTAGGACCCATACATTATAATGATAATATTCTTGCCTCTGGTTTTAAGGAATGCTACATGTTTTTTTAAACAGGATTCTTGCTGTAAGGACACTAAAACTATAAAATTTTTGTTGTTATAAAGTTTCTAGGTTGGAAGGGGCCTTTAAGATCATCTAGTCTAACCATCAAACAAACTCTGATTAAAAAAAATAAAGTAAAATGAAAATCATTAAACCATATCACTATGCACTATGTTAAACCATCTTTTGAATACCTCCAGGGATGGTATCTCAGCCACTTCCCTGGGCAGCCCACTCAAATGCTTGATAAACCTTTCAGTATAAAAATTTTTCCTAATATCCAATCTGAACCTCCCCTGGCACAACTTGAGGCCATTTCCTCTTGTCATATCGCCTGTGTCTTAGGAAAACAGACCAATCCCCACCTTTCTACAACCTCCTTTCAGGTAGTTGTAGAGAGTGATAAGGTCGCCCCTCAGCCTCTTCTTCTCCAGGCTGAACAACTCTACCTCCCTTAGCCTGTCCTTATAAGGGTTACTCTCCAGACCCCTCACCAGATTTATTGTCTGGACACTCTCCAGCACCTCAATGTCTTTTCTTGTGGTAAGGGGCCCGAAACTGGACGCAGTACTCAAGGTTGGGCCTCATCAGTGCTGTGTACAGGGGGATGATCACCTCCCGAATCCTACTCACCACATTGAACCTCATCCCATTGGCCTCAGCCCATTGATCCAGCCTGTCCAGATGACTCTGCAAAGCCTTTCTACCCTCCAGCAGGTCACCACTTCCACCTAACTTGGTGTTCTCTGCAAATTTACTGAGGGTGCACTCAATCCCCTTGTCAAGATCTTTGATATAGATGTTAAGGAGAACTGGCCCAAATACGGGGGGACCAGTGTCCTGGGGAACACCATGCACAACCAGCTGCCAACTAGATTTTACTCCATTTACCACCACTCTCTGGGCCTGGCCTTCTTTTAGCCCCGTGGAGAGCACTCCCGTCTAAGCCACGGGTAGACAGTTTTTCCAGGAGAATACTGTGGGAAGTATTCTTATCTCAAGGTGAATTATATTTGTGGACCTATGTTTGAATATATGCTCATTAACTCTGAAAAATCTTTTTAGTCTTAGTTTTATTAATTCCTTTTTAGTGCAAGATACGAAGTCGGATTTCCCAGTTATTTTAAAAATCTGTGACACAGTGTATATATATTATTTAGCATATGAAGAATGGAAGAATAAACATTAATTAATGTCATTAAATCTGTCTTCATTCCATCTACTTTCCCCTAGAACAGAAAAGTCCTAGCTAAGACTGAATTTTATGAACCCAGTTAAATGCTGATTATTCTTTTCTTGGTACCCAGGGCATCAACAGCACACTCATCGGACTCTCTGAGCACCATTAAGTCAAATCCCTATTGCTACTATGGAGTGTTACTAGTGCATATAATTATATCTGCTCTGTGTTTATCAGCAGGGTTTGGTCTCAAAATGGCTATGTTCAAAAGTGGTGTTTCCTGTGGGCTATCTTGTGAAGCCACAGTACAATATCAGTAAAGCTCCTCTCCATCTGTTAGAGGGTGCTCTTAACTACATATCTTGTTTCACTCTGGAGAGTTACTGTATTTCAAATTGCATGCCATTTTGAAATGTAACATTCCAAGCAGCAAGACATAAACCATTGACTTTGAGCTGAGCAGTAGAGTAATAAAGAGGACAAGGTAATGTGGTAGTATGTAAATAATCACAAAGGAAAAGAAATAAATTAATTTTTGTATTTGACTGGCAGCTTCTTTTCTGACTGAGATCATAAATGGTATTTCTTTCCTGTGAGAAGTCATGAATGTTTTGCTCAAAAAAATAAGCAGCCAATGTATGTTCTTAGTCTGTTCTGATACTGTCCCGATTTAAAAATCTCATTGCCCTTTGGCATTTCCCTTATTTCTACTAGGCTTTAAGAATCTGAATCACATTTGTCTGAAGCTGATGTTTGTTTAATTGTAATGTTTGTTGTGTATTACATATGTATCATATTACACTGAATTCTATAGAGGTGAGGTAAGGAATCACCTTAAGTTATGTGAAACATTCAACTTTTTAAATAACAAAATTCTGTCAGAGTAATTTACTGCTATGTCTTTTACTGCTTTCTCTGAAGCCCAAATCGGAGTAGGTACTATGCCAAGGAAAACCAGCATAACTAATTTTGGCCACAGGCTGAGAGAGGTGCAACATATGTCAGCTCTTTAGAGTATCAACACTAGTTTACGTGACATCTGCTGAGAATCAAGATAATAACTAGCTTCTTGTTGGATATCAGCCTAATAATTATTGCTGATTATCTTAGCTGAACTACCTGCAAATGTAACAGTACTTAAACATCAATTTATTCCAGTAATTCATTAATGCATTTCACTATATGAAATCATATGCATTTCACTATATGCATTTCAGCTTTATGTGGAACACTTTCTTAATCAGATTTAATTATGGACTATAGGAGGTTAACATAGGCAACTGTCATTAGTTAATTTTCAAGAGAATTTGAAAAATAAATTTGTGTTGAATATTGTAAGTATATAGTTGATCTCTGTTGACTACCTGTGAAAGAAATGGTAAAGTTTTGTAGCAGAATTTGCTGTCCTTTGCAGATTTTCCATTTGATAATTATTAGGCAAGATCAAGTTAATAAAGAGTGCCTGAAGATAACTATGTAGAACAAACTTGGCTACTTCCAGCTTTGAGAAATCTCTGGGACAAAAAGAACCAACTCAACCAACACATCAACCTACCAGTCTAACAGTATATTCAATTTTTCTCCAATCTTGCTCTTATTTATAAGTTGGGTTTTTTTTTTCCTCCAAAACTTTTCTAAAACACTATCCTATTGTGAAGTACAAAACACATGCTCATTGAGGTTGCTAGAGACTTTCCCTGAAGACCGCTGGTCTCTTCTCTGAACTGTTTTTCAGTTAGTAGGTTGAGCAGGTAAGATTGCTGCTTTTTGAAATGTACAGGAAGGGGCCTAGAGTCATATCAAGGTGTGTTATGGTCAGAATTGGATAAGAGAACCCAAGAGATATAACAGGCAGATCACTGTTTAAATACCGGGGTTCATTCCCTTTTATCAGCAACTATAATATCCCTGGATAAGCAGTGCATATAATTGGTCTTATAAATTAATAATTTCAGTTGACCCATCTCTCCTCTTGTCCTCTGTAAAGTTAATGGGAATCCTCTGTCGTGATGCAAGGAATACCACTGATTTGTGCCCCCCCTGGGCCTCCCAACACCCGTTTCTGGCTTTTTGTGCCTTAAACTTGCTTGTCTGCAATGATTTAGTAAATGGAAATAAATGCTATGATATGAGTTGCAAAGCTAAAGCTTCTCTGCACAGTTATGTTATGCTTTATACCTAAAATAGTTGCATATGCACTGCAGTGTCTGCAAAGCTATCTCTAGATCAAACTGGTATGAATTGAAAGACCAGGAGTGGTTTTCATTGAAAACGGATTCTATACACTGGAACTGTAACAGTTCACAGAACTGATCTCCTTCAGAGAGGATTTTCCATGCAGTTTAATGTATGGGTGTGCTAATGTGCATGTGAGTCCGATGAGGAATTGTCTAGTGCGAGGGAAAATTAACAGTTCTTCCTCTGTGTAATTCTTTTCTTATTAAATAAGAAGCAGTAAAACCAGAATCAGTCTTTATATTCTGTTGACCCGGCTGTGCAGGCATAAAGGGCCGTGTGTGGCAGTGGTGGTATTTTTTGTTTTGTTTTGTTTGAACAAAGAACCCTGGTATCAAATACTTGCTTAAAAAAGTATGTTGAACCATAGGTTTTTTTTTTCCTTCTCTCACTAATAGTGGAAGTAGACATGAAGAATCACATGCAGTTTAACTAAACAGCTGTTGGACCAACATGTAAAAATTTTCACTCAAACCTTGATGTGACCTTCTATAAAAGGATAACAATTTTAGTCCAAAAGGTGTGTGTATGCATATAGAATTTGGATCACACTGCGGAGTAGTGTCTGCACCATAAAGTAGCTTAACGTGTAGACTCACACCTTTGGGTTTCAGCCTGTGACTGTCTCCCATTCAATACAGAGAATCAGGCCCTGGGCTGAACACCCAGCTTAGATACCGAAGTTAAATGGCCAGCATAAGACAATTAGTTTGTTATGAAGTGAACTAATTTCGAGCTTCTGGCTATTGTTGCTAAAGCTCCAGAATGCTTTTGCATGTTTATGATGGTTTTTCTGCTGTAGAAATGTAGTTGACCAAAAGTAGATTGGAAGACTTGCTTCCTGAGTGTCATAAACTCTGTGGTTCAGCTGCATAGTGTAGTTTAGGCACCAGACTAGAGAGGGTGTAATGGTCAGAATAACTTCTTTTTGCTACGGAGATGGGAGCAGCAGGGGACAGGACCAAGCCAACAACAACAAAAGAAATCCAAACCATAAAAAGTTACCCAGTATATTTGCCAATTAAAGCCTATTCTGGCAGTTTTCTGCAGTTTATAAGTTAATTATAGTTTGTGATCTCAGAATTGTACAATTTTCTTCGTAGCAGTTCAGCTCTAGGAAGCTTATTCTTTTTCATGTCCATGTGACATAATGGCAGAGCAGTGGGTTTGCATTTATATTGTAGTTTATGCACAGTCTACATGGGTTTCTTCTGTGGATATATTCTGTTGTGCTGTATAGCATAATGCGGTTCTAGAGTATGATCAGGAAATTTCCAGGTAAATTAGGTTTTTTTAGCCAAAGATTCCTTTGGCTACAAATGAACTCCACTTGCCTTTAGCTTATATCCAGGTGCCTTATTGAAGGCATAGTTACAGCCAGCAGAGATAGTCTAAGGCTAACCAATTTAGTTGGTAAGTTCTCAAAAGCATATTTCATTATATTTTACCTATGGACCTGCTCACAGTCTTGCAGAGTTTAATGAGCTCTGTCTATTCCTAACTTTGAAAAAATGCTTATTTAATGAAATAAAAATTTGAAAAGGTTAAGAATACTGTGTTATTAAAAGCTAGCATAACACCTGTTTAGAGTACAAGCAAGGTGAGCTCTAGTTTCTATGGCAGGATGTTTATGGAAGAGAACTCGTCCTTATCTGCAGCTTCCACAGTGTAGAGGTCATTAATATGAGCAGCAAAGTTTACAGCAAGTTGGTTGGTTGGTTGTTCAGTTGTGGGTTGTTTTGTGGTTTTTTGGGTTTTAAGGTTTCTGATAAGATTAGTGAAATAGTTCGAGTACTGAGGATGAAGAAATACTGTTAACTGTCAATTATACAGAGTTCCACAATTACTGCTTACTGTTTTGAGACACTGTCTGTTTACTTGCTAAGTAAAAGAGATAATAGATATCAGAGTATTTCTTTGCCACTACCTGTCCTTAGCTAAGATAAAACAATATGGAGCAAAAAAAACTGATAAAATGCTGGAAGGTGATTCAGAATATGCAAGTGGAATTGAAATGGACTCCACCTTGCAATTTTTTTCTCAGTCACCTATTAAAACTCTTGATACTTCTAAGAATGTGAATGTAACTCTGTAAATTTTAGCACAGAAATCATTCGAAATGACTAAACTAAGAAGGCACACTTGCTTCTCCTCAATGCATCTTTGAAGAAGAAGGATCTTGAATCTACAAGAGAATTGTTGTTGTCATTAGGAATATTTCAGAAGTGAAACTAAGAGAAGTTGCAGCTGTGTTACTGCATGCATTTTAAATTTGGCATTTTAAATTTTTAAATCAGGAAGGAAAAATAAGGAGACTTCTGATCTAGCATCTAACACCAGTTTTAAGTAGAATTGGTATTGCTGCGTGGTTTGTCTTTAAACGGAAACCAATATAAATCAATTGTGGTTTGAAAGAGAAAGTGATGATACTGAGATGAGTTTCCTAACCTCTTATTTTCCAGCAGCTGGCTTGAATAAGCTGCCTATATCCCAAACCCTAAGGCTAAATGTGGTACTACTACACTTAGAGAAGAGCTAAATCTTACAGGCTGTACTGCGGTATTTCTTAATAAGGACTTAACAAACAAGGCTAACTCCTCCAGCATGCATTTCAGTCTTCCCACGCATGTTGACAAATGGGAAATATGCACTCAGCCCAACTGTTTAACTGAAAACAAAGGAAAAACCTCCAATTATTTAATTGATGTTTTTATGTGACAGTAGCCCTTTTTTTCCCCATGATTTTAAATTGTAGACTTCTATATCTGAAGTAATGAGCATCTCCCCAGTTAACTTGGAAGTGCTGAACTACTTAGACTAAGAGGTACAGCTGTGTTTCATCTAAGACTGTAGCACCTGTTTTCTCAAAAGGAGGGAGAACTACCCCTAATTGATTAGGGCTTCTCTGTTTTAGGTAAGGAAGAAACTTCTGTGATGAGTTTAATATCCTATACATAAACTTGCATGACCTTTTTTTTTTTTTTTAACATTTTTTAATATTATTGTAAAGATGTTACCAATAAAGATTATTATATGCACAATTTTATTACTCTGGGAAGAAAGACTTGTTAATATCCACAGATTCTATTAATTTGGTTTATTGATGCTTATCTGCATTATAAATCAGTTCAACTCATCAAATAGTGCTAAATCATCAACTATTCTAACTCAGTTGTTCAGTCTACTGTAATGTTGCAGCTGCTTCACTGCTGACCTGTAAATCTCTAAATTGAATACGGAAGCGTAGAAACAAACTTAAGTAAAATATTAAGTTTATTTATAAATGTTTTTTTATATGCTTATCTATTTGAAATACCTACACATGTGCATGCACAGACACTTTCCATAAGGCAAGGTTTATAATTTTGAGGAGAAAAACCAGTTACCATGCAAAGATTTTTAAAATCCTAACATAGATTCTTCCAGGTTTTTTTCTTATTTGACTTGATCTCAGTTTGTGTGCTAAATTGCTCTGGAATTGACAGGAATGTTGTGGGATTTGTTTATTTTGCAGTCACTTTAGCAGCATGTAGCATCTTTGTACTAAAGTAATGAGCTCCCACTTGGCAGAAGTGGTTGTGTTTATAACGCTGTAGTCTTGAAACTTACGAGTGTTATGGAGGTAGTAACATAAGTCAAAAGTTGTAACACTGTAATCTTAAAACATTCTCTAACATGAATGGTTTTTGCAAGGAGATGTTTGTGTAGGTATGTAGTTATAGACTCAAAGTTTTTAAGAAATGGGGAGAAAAAGGGAATGGAAAATTGAAGAATACTGATGATCTCCATCGGATCAACAAGTAATGTTGCTTCGAAGTTCTGTAACTCTCCAGGAGATGCCTGGAGTTATCGTTATTGGAGAACAGCAGACCTTTCACCTTCAAGCTGGTCTGTGCCATTCTTTCTGCAGGAAGCTGAGGTGATGGTGCCTTTTACCTGGAGAGGAGCTTCTGTGCCTGGCACTTAAAGGTAGAAATCCTATTTCTAACTTTATAAAATTCAGTGGACTTCAGCTTCAGTAGGATTTTAAGGACTCTGTAGATAAGCATTAGAGTAGTATTTAACAATGCCTTGGTTTTGCTACATGGTGCTTAGTCTACAGCTGCTTTGGAGAAGGCAATTCTGTTAAACAATAAAGTCCTTCAAAGTCCTTGGATGCTTCAGTGAAATGTATTCTCCATCTCAAAATGTAACTCCTGAAATGTAGTTCTTAAGAATTGCATAGCGTAAGTAATCCCTAGCCTGAAGTAGTGCCACATACTATTTGGTGATGGAGGCTGAAGATCACTTGCAGGATGTTTTGAAGTCAACTGACTCTTCCCTTTTGGAAACATACCACCTCGGCTGCAAAAGTCATGTCTTTTCCTTTTGCAAATGTAATGTCTTGTTGGCTCTGCAAGACCAAACGAAAAAAGCTCCCTTGCAGTAATCCGTTATACTTATGTAAACTTGGCGGGCAATAAGAGAGAAGTTGGTTCTTGCCCTTTAAACTTCAAGAACTGCTGTTATATTTTTTCAATGAGAATGCATATTTGAAATAGGACAAGTCTTGAGCTTGGTCTCTAAAGGTAGAAAGATTGAATATATGTTGTTTCTGATTTATATTAATCAATCTATATTTCTAAACTGGCTGCTACAGAAATGTCCAGCATATTTGTGTGTAATAAATAGCTCATTTTAGACTGAAGACTGAACACTGCAGAGTGGCAGGATCTGCCAACTGAAATGTCAACTGGTCAGAGAAAACTAAAAATCAGTTGTTGATTTTGCCAGACCTTTATACTGGAAAATTGTGTGCTGTAATATGTGGCTAAAGTATATTTGCTTAGACAGAAGGAACAGGATAAATAAAGCTTATTGAGCTGAAAACCAACTTGTATTATGCAATACAAGTAGGTAACTCACAGCAAGATCTAGGGAAGATTCAGTGATGATGGAAGTTGGAAGTTGGTTCAGAAGCTTACAGTACTTTATAGCATATATCTTTATTCTTGGGAGACTGGTGAGTTTTCTAACTCAGAAAAAAAGGTACCTCTTAAATTTTTCTCGCAAAATATCAAGTATTCCCATTAATTTTAATGACTTTTACAGAAGCCAAACTGAGTTTTAAATGAATTGAGGGAGAGTGAGTATAAACTTTTTTTTTTTTTCCTTCTCTTTTATATTGTAGCAATTTGAAAAGTCTGCTTGCTTCGATCACAGATTTTAACTTTTACGGATTTTGCAGGAAGGGTATCTATTGTTGCAGAAATGGTATTTGCTTTGGTTCTTTTGTTTGTTTGTTTTTAATCCACTCTAGTGTAGCTCATGTATCATCAGAATGACCAGTTTTCTTGGGACTTAGTTTTGGAGGTGATAGAATACAAAAATACACCGTGATCCTGATACTGGTGTGGTACCCAAAAATCTTCCCAATGAGTGCTGACCTCGTTTCTGGTATGCAAAAGTTTTTAAGTACAGTTCATAAATGTTTCTCCAACTTTCTTCTTTCTGATACAACACTACAAAAACTTGGAAAATGCTAATTTTTCTAATCGTCTTTTGCATTTATCTCTTTTGAGGATTTACAGCATCATGCTACTGACTAAGTTAAAGCACTATCTGAATTGTATTGATTAGTTTATTCTTGTATGGTATAAATCTCCCAACCTTATTAGCAAAAGGGTCTTCGGCCAGAAGTACTACCTTGCAGTAACGGCAGTTAACATTAATGTGGTCAATATTTTTGGCTGTTTAAAGAGTGCACATCTGTTCTATACATTCTGATAATTTGAATGGCTTCCAAGAAACTAAGTGTATGTGTTTTTAAGTCTCACCTGTAATGGTAGAGATAGAATAAAGAGCAAGTAAGTGATGTTTTTTTAAGGTTTGTTTGCAACTGCCAAGATTTTGCTGTTAGATTTCTTTGGTTGAGTTAGTAGGACTGTGAGGTTCATGTTGGGACACCTGTCCTCTTGTTCTGTTTCACACATAGGATAGCTGACCTTAAGTAGATGGTATATGGGTAATATTAAGTTTTTCTGTATCTTTCATTGTATTGTTTCAAATGGGGATTATCTCATACAGTTAATATCTGTTAAATCTCATTGCTTGAGGCTTGGTTGTTCCTGGGTTTGCTTTCTCATCCCAACTAACCTGAGGGTAGTTAGGCAGCTCTTACTAAAAGTGACGACTGCTCTTTTGTACTTTGGAATGACAGAGACAGACTCTTTTACAGCAAAGATAACACAATGTTCCTGAGAGTTTCTCTGCTAAGAGTCTGCTGTAGATGGAATACTGTATTTTGCTTTTAGCGCCAACCATTTTTGACTTTATCCCTGCAAACTGGCAATTAATGTTTCCAGATTTTGTTAGTATACTAAATTAATATTTGGTTATATCGTAGTCTGTAGATAATGATATGAGGAAATTGGTGGATTTTTAGGGGAAAACATTGCCAGGTGAATTTCCAGAAGAGTACTTTTATATCAGTAAAAACTGTGCAGTGGCTATATTCTGTTTTAAGTATGCTGTGGTTTCATGGGTCCTTTTACAAATTGAAGGGGAAATTCAATTTGTAACTGCTCAGCAGTGATAATTTGTGACCCAGGAATGAGCTGTCATGAATGGCAGGAAGGCCCAACTGCAAAAGGGATTAGACTGACTGGAAGTAGGAATGCCAGAGACAGAGCAACTTCTTGTTAATTGAACAAGTGAAGTTTTCTGTGTTGATGAGGTGTGAAGCAGCCTTGTAGCCATCTTGGAATTCCAGGGCTCAGGGGCCACCTTGGGGCAGCAGAGGTCAGCTGGAGGATGGACCCAATGCCAGGCTGAGGTGCCCCCTGTTGATGTTCACAAGAGTGGTGTTGGTGTAAGTATATATAGGGAATCTTCTCGTGAGGCATCTTTGCAGACTCCTTATGGCCTTAGGACTCTACAATGTGTTGCTTTTTTTTTTTTTAATGTTGCAGACAAACATGTTTAATTTGCCTCAAGGGGTACACTAAAAATTCCCTAACAAAATAAACATCTGGAAACTGATAAATTGCTTGGTCTTTTAGTCAGGCTATACTCCAAAGAGTTCTTAGCATACTGCAAATCTGGGGCTCTAGTTTGGACAAAATAAAATTTGTCTGGCTCTAGCAGTGCACTTTTGAATTTGTCTTTAAGAATCACATATTTCTGTTAAGAGAATTGAGAAAAGATTGAGAAATAAGCCATTTTTTTGTCATACATACCATGTTCCTTTTTCAACTGGAACACTATGGAACAGTATGGCCATATAGTTTGTTTTATGGATTATTTTTTTTGTTATCTCATCTGCTCTCTCAAATAAGTTCCTTTGATTGTTGTAACAATTTGTTGGTACTGGTGTCCAATACTAAAGCATTTACTTCTGGAGTTTGTGTAGCCCAGCCTCAACCACAGTAATCAACCAGAGTAGGTTGCCTGAGACCATGTCTAGGGCTTTGAGTATCTTCAAAGATGGAGACTCCACAACTCCTTAGGGCTTTTCCAGTGTTTTGAGGGCCCTTTCCAATTAAAGATGTTTTCTCATGTTCAGATGGAATTTCACACGTTTGGGTTTTTAACTGTTGCCTTTTCTCCTGTTTATATAATGGTTTCAAATGTTCAAAAGATAGTAGTTAAAGAACCTAATTTCCATATCTGTACCACACAGATTAAGGCACTTCAGGCATTAAATTCTGAGAAAGTATTTTAAAAAAATCTATGTATCCGACTTTCAAGCTGATACCATTTGATGCTTAATAGTATGTGAAATATAGACAAGATTCCTAGTAGTAGTATTTGTAATTGTTCTCTATATTGTCAGATCCAGTTAGATTCAGTCTATCAAATGCAAAAAAATCCCACAAACCAACCGAAAACAAGTCCCATACAAAATAAACCTAACATTGGTTTACTACTCTATTTTGTAAATACCTTTTCCAGAATTTTATCTTTATTTTTCTTCTTGATTTTGTTTTTACTTCTACGTGGAATAATTTAATTTTTACTGATCTTCTGAGGACTTTACAAAGAGTGGGTTTTTTTATCACCAAGAATAAAGAGGATTTATTTTGCCTTCCCAACCAATGGAGAGATAAGGAAAATCAAAACAACCTTGGCATACTTACAGGAGGAGTATTTGGTGATAGAAGAAGGAATTGTTGCTTACTGTCATGTCAAGACACTGTTTTGATGCTGATTTTCTAGCAAAAGGATTGCTTTTATGTTCAGTCACATACTGTTTAGTAATCACTTTTTAATGGGATGTTTTTGGGAATGATATTCTTTGTCTGCTTCATGACTACTTGTTTTTTTGTTAATTTTTCTATCAGTTCCATTTTCTGTTCAGGGTGCTGTAAAGCAGGTAGAAGCATGTGACCTACTTGGCATTCCATAGTTGGGATGGAAGCCACAAACCTTAGTGGTAAGCTGCAGCAGATGATCTTGAAGGCAGAAGAGCAAGCTTATGTTTGGCTTCTTGTTTAATGTCCAGGGAGCCAGTCTTGGGGCTGGTTAAAAAGGGATTTGGCACTTAATGCGGCAGTTGGAAGGCAGATGTGGCATTGGCATTGCTTGGTATCCTCTGAGAGGCATTGCTTGATACTATGCAAGATTGCTAGTGTTTGCAGCAGCAGTGGTGATGCACTGCAGGACACAAGCGTCTTCTGTCAATTAGATTGAACTTTAGAGGTGTGTCAGAGGTCTCAAATCAAATGGGACTCCTAATGGGCAGTGCTGCTGTCCAGGTCTCTGTTTCCAGGGTGTACCAGATAATTTACCCTGAGGCTGGAAGCAGAAGCAGCGGTGGCTTTGTATGTGAGAGGAATGCTCTGTTGAAGTTACTGAGCTGCCAGGTGATAGAGATACGGGAGGATGTGAGCAAACTGCACAAGTATCAGAGAAAATAAACAGGAGATAACTGCTTCTTGTTCGAAACCAAGCAGAGGTAAGAGCCAGGGTCCTGCACTACATGGAAGGAGAAACACAAGTGGAGAAACACATCAGTGCCATTTAAGGACTTGGCTAACAGTTTTCAAGAAGTGCTTTCAAATGTGGTATCTGAGAGCTGCTACCTGGCTGCTGTAAACTTTCCCAAAGAATTGGCGGGGGGGAAATCAACATCAAAAACTCCAAACTAACAACGAGAACAAACAAGCAAATGAAAACGAAATCTTATAAATATCTGAAATATCTTTGCTTTGTCATCCAGTTAGACTAATATACAATGCCTGCTACTACAACACAAAAAGCTGCTCAGCCTTTCCTGTTTTGGTCTTCTGGCCTTCAAGTTGGCCTTGCTGTTAGCATACTGCCTACTGCCTAAAGGTGTATGCTAAGGAAGTTTAACAAAAGTCAAGCTTTAGAATTTTTTGTTTGAAGTCCAAGACTTTCTTGGTCAGACTTTCTGAAGGAATTTGTTTCCTGATAAATTTGCCGATTTGGTAAAATCCAACGAAGCAAAGTTTATCTGAAACATGAAGTATCATAAGATTTCTCATCTTCAACAGCTCACTTATACTCTCTAATCTTGGCAAAGCTAGGATTCATTTCAACTTCAGACCTGGGTGAATTGATTCATCCTGTCTGGGTATGAACTTTAGCAGTTTTGAAATTATTTTGAGTTTTGTAGCTGAGTATTTTCAGTGATTGTAAGACGTGAATGTGAGGACAGGTTCTGTAGCAAGTCTGCAGAATTTTTGACTACCGGGTTAGAGCTACAAGGTCTTTGCTGCAAAACAAGAAGCTTTGTTTAAACACCTGCAAACCATAACACCTGGTGTTTCACAGCATGCTCAATTACATATCTGATGCTTTTATTTTGAAGTGTTACAATTTACGAATTTGAGGAGAAGGGAACTTTTTTGTTTGAGCATCAGAAAGCAATGGAAGCACTTTAATTTCTTCATTGACAAAACAATCCTTAGCACTGCTCTGTAGCTAAGTTACCCTCTTAAGATATGACTGCCTCTTACAGAGCAGGAAAATGCACCTGGTGTTTCCAGTTGGCAGATAAATGCCAGAGATGTGTATATGTAGGAGTTAAAGTTCCAGTCTGTTCCACTATTGAGTACCCTCTTTTTGCAGATAATTAAACTAGCAATGAACAAAAATTTGGACTTTCTCCCACCCTTTGAGATTGTTAACAGTTATGATTATATGTCATTTGGTTTCAGTTTGGCCAGAAGTTCTGTCCTGTCCCTGAGACTTTTTTTCTAAAGAACATTCCTCAATAAAATCCCAGGCACCTTGTGACACATCTCATCTGGGATCATCACATCTAAAATTGTTACAGAATTTTGCTTGATTTTGGTCTGAGTTACACTAATACATACCAGAGAATAAGAAGCTAATGGCTAGATTAAAAAAAAAAAAAAAAAATCAAACCCAAAAAACAATTCCCAAATCAATATTCAGACTTACTGTGCTTGTTCTCATTTTTTAAATATATGTTTTTATGGGGTTTTTTGTAGGTTTGTGTGAGGTGTTTTTTTTAATGCTCAAGGTTGTTTTTGCCAGAAGAATGCTCTGTATTTTTTATTTCTCTTCCTAATGTTAAGATTTTTTTTTTTTTAGGGTAAGATGCACTTAATTAAGGCTGGCTACTGGACTACTTGGATTTTTTTGGCTTTGGATTCTGATTTTATGAATATTACAATTATACAAACCCATAGTAGTAGATTGAGTATGGCAATAGTACCCAGTGGAGAGAACTTTGTTGCTCTGGAGACAGTCTTCCTGTCTTTTTTTTACCTTTTATATTACCTCTTTAAATGAGATGTTGCATTTGAGATGATGAATGTGGTGAAATGTTTCTTTGTGTATTCCCCTAGTTGTTAATAAAATAAATATGATTGGTGCAGTCAGTGCATTTCTCAGAAGACGGATCTTTTTTTGTTCTGCTGTATTAGTTGGAATGTGGTTTTGGTTTTAATACTGCATCAGACTGCTTTTATACCTACCTTTTCTATCTTTTACCTGTCTTTAAAAAAAGCATGACAAAGGTGTGGTTATCATGAGGAATAGTGTCATAAACAAGGTCTTAATAGGAAGTTGGAAACACTGATGATTTATGGCTTTCTAAGACACTCATTAGGCATACACATCAATGTGTAACATCCCATAAATTATATTACATGCTGTAAAAAGCCATAAATTGTCGTTTTTAGTGTGAGTTATTGCCAATAAAGACTTTTTTATTCCTAGCTGCTAGTGTGAGTGTCTCACCAATTCCCTCAATTTCAGCAACTGCAGAAAGGGGAGACCAAGAGATACAGTGGCTGATTATGTAGCACAATTCACTTAAAGTTGTTAAGTTAGAGGTTAAACTACTTTCTAGAGAAAATATGATCTACTTGCTTGGTAACATCCTTAACATTGAGCATTTCTGAACATCATTCAGACCAACTGTATTATTTTTCTTCACTGTTGTTAATACCTGCCTACTGAAAACCAGAAATGCTTTAGAATAATGGTAACAGTTTGTACTGAATAGTCACTTGCAAGTAGAATGATAAGCTAAATGCTGTGGAGCAATTCAGTGTCTCCAGTTAATCTACCCATCAGAGAATTTGCGGCAGTACCTCAGGGGAGATACTGCTAATATTACTACAGTATACTGTAGTAAATTGTAGTATTTTTTAAGTGATGAGCCATCAAAGAACTGGGTTGTATGTCTTACTCTGAATTACAAGTCAACTTGATGAAGGCTAAATAAGGTGAGGGAATTCCAGGTAGTATATTCTTTTT
>VZRU01019695.1:14925-33265 GCA_013398155.1 Pedionomus torquatus | reverse complement strand
GGTGGTGTTTTTTTGGGGGTGGTGGGGAGGGATCATATCTTGAAAAACATTTTAGAAGAAAATTTTTTTGATGAGTTCAAGAACTGATATTTTTCTCATCAACATATCTTATGCATAGGAGTTCACATGTCAAATGATGTTAAATGAGTATGCTGCTGCCAGCTAGATCTTGTCAAGTCCAGATTTTAAAATGATCTTTTCCTTGAGAAACATTTTAGTGATGCTGTGCAGAAGCCTTACTTTATTAATGGTGTAGAAAGTAGTATTCTTAGGTAAAGTAAAACCTTACAAAGCTTTGGACAAAGCCTTCCAGCTACGGAAGAGGCTGAGAAACATCTCCTGTGGTTACATATATATGTCTCAAGATAAGACATATATAGCATGGCTGACCTGCCTGTCAAACTAGTAAAGCTGTAACAATATGTTGCAGTAGCTGTTCAGGTAAGACATCCAGACCAAGACAGTTATTTCTGTAGCCAGAGTTGCATTGTGTGCAACCTTAGACCCATGCTGTGTGGATGCGCTGGACAGTCCTGTGCTTCTTAAAGTTTAAACAAAAAAAATTTCTAAACAAAAATATATAGAATTAATATATAGAATATTTCCCTGTCCTCACCTCCACCTCGCCTCTCAGCCTAGATGCCTGAATGTTAGTGTAAACTCTGAAATAATCTTTTTGTTCATACTGAGAGAAAAGAAAATATTCAGTGAATCATCTTAGTGTCTGCTGTTATATAAGCATTTGGGCCTTGTGACCTACAACTTGTGTATTGATGTTGTCTGTCATTAGGGCTCTTTTTAGCAGAGGATCTTATGCTAAAAGGTGTCACTTATTTGTTTCTCTCCATCAAGTTTGATTTGTGGAATTGAGAATATAGAATACTTGTTTTAGAACAACTTTTTAGATGACTTTTTTTTTTATATATAAAAATTCTGTATGTTGTTTATCTACTGACTGAGACAATTGTTATCCAAGTTACACCAGAATTATTGTTGCAAGGTTTGTGCAAAATAGTTTTCTTTTATCTTTTTTTTCTGGAGAAGTCAAATTAGAAATATGCAATATGCAATCTAATAGTTGATTTTAAGGATACTGTAATGATCTCTGAGTTAGGATTTGGAAACAAGCAGGTGTGAAACTTTCTTGTCTGTGACAGAGCTTCTGTGTATCCTAGATAAATTGCTGCATCATCTTGTGCAAACTTCATAGCCAGTGGGAAATGAACACTAAGAGTTTACAAGGCCATCCGTAAGTAGTAAGTGTGTGATGACTGAAAGAGTCATGTGGCTTAATGTGCACCACTTCTTTCTAAGTTAAATTAGCTCATGTTGAAGAAAAAAGGGATATATCTGTTAATCATCAACAAAGCTTATGCAGTTTATACTAGGAAGCTTTACATGCAAGCAAAGGACAGAACTATTAAGTAGGATGTTTTGAGTGATAACTTCTGTTTTGGGCACCATGCTCAAGGGACTTCATTATACTGTTCTAGCCTTCTCTACTGCTGCTCATTCACTGTGATTCCAACTGTGCCATACTGGCACAAGGTTCAAGGTCTGTTTTTCAGTAACAGATGTGTTCTTCCACGCTTGCACAAAGTAACTGCAGCTGCCACTTACTCATAAATAAGAAGATATTTTTAAATTAAAGTTACATAAATTACTTCAAAATTATCACATACTTGAAATATACACACTGCATTTATTTGTTTTGAATTGGTGAATTGTTTATGGTTCACATACATACATATCCTTTTGTTCCAAAATGAATGGATAGAAAAATTTGGAAACACTGGCTGAAAAATTTCTTTCCATTTCTAGCTTGCCTTTCCATAGCTATTAGTCAGCTGTGCATATAAAAGCTCTGACTGAAAGAAAATAAATCATTTGTGCTAGTTTTTAAAACTAGCTTGAATGTTGTCTTCTAGTTACAAGTGTACTGCAAAGCTTTCTCCTTCCAGGGGTTAAAAATCTGTTTCTTGTTTCTAGCCTAAATCTGTTTATCTGTTTGTCTGTCTGACATAAGATCTCATAAGATCTTTTACTGAAATACCCAAAAGTAAAATACATAATAAAATCCAGTAGATACTCTTCAGAAGAATTTTTAAGAGCCCAGTGAGAAGTAATCTATGGCGGGAAGTGTAATGTCTTGAGTTGGAAGAAGAGAGCTCTGTTTGGTTAATGAATCCATTCTTTCTCTTCCCTCTCAGGTGTTTAACAGTAATTTCCAGTCACTTGTGAGATTTATTTTTTTTTTTAAATGAAAACTTTCAGTGTGTTTTTGGGTTACTTGTTATCCAGTATTTCAGAACAGTCTACGTTATATGTCAGCAGTAGAATATTGCTGACTCATGCTATCAGATCCCACCAGTTGACTAATAGCTTTTTGCTACAAGAAGGATACAACACTTACTACAAAGGATTCTCACAAATTTGAGCAATTCCAGTTGACATTCTGCTGCTCCAGATGAGACTGCAGTAAGGACTGGGTATGATTACTACTTGCTGTGGAACAATTATTTTCATCAGGTAGCTCAGTATAATCTAGAAACTGATGACCTTTTGCAGGTGTAGATATTTTATGTTACATAGGAAAAAAAAAAATGCAGCCTGGTGTGAAAATTCAGCTGTTAAATTTATGAAACACTTACTGATATCCTGGAGAGTCTTAGAAGACTTAGTGCTGAATGCTATCAAAGGTACCCAAAATAATGTTTTACTAGAAACTCTTGGAATTTCTCTGGCTCTGTAGAAGCATGTAGAAGCTAAAAACAAGAACCACATTCATTGCTACTACAGCATGTAATAAAATTTTGCATTAGTAAATGAATTTTGTTTAAGAAACATGAGTAGAATGTTGTTGATTTCTAAGGAAGCCTTAAAAAAAGAAAAAGGATAGAAATAGTACTTTGAGATAAAGTTTTGGGATTTTTTTGTTGTGTAACAATAGACATGTGACTTAAAGTAGATAATTGAGTGAGTATAGTGAATTGTTTTATCTATTAATAAATCTGGCTGTTTGTCAGACCACTCTTGCTTCCAGTTCTGTTTTCTTCCATCAGTTAGCATCCTAACATATCCTTTGGCATATCTTTATCTCCCTTAGAGATGGCAGAAGTTTTAATGTTGTGGGATATAGGTATAACTGAATTAGAATGCATCTTGTGAACTAACATGTGTAAACTCTGAAGTGAAATGCAGTGGAGGAAAGTTATTGCTGGCATGCACTCCCAAACATGGTTCCACTGAAATTGTAAAATGTCTGTGAGAGATCTTTCTTCTTCCGCAACATTTTTTTTCCACAAAAGTACCTTTTTGTTTCATTGATTTTATGCTATCTTTGTTCTTGATGAAGACTTCTTGTTAGGTTTCTTTTAATGTGTTTTTGTTGGAAAAATTAAATTAATGCAAAACAATCTGAATGTTTGCTGCTATTTTCTAAATAATTGTGGTTGTAATAATTCCAATGTAATATAATTGTGGAATATTTAATAACAAATATTGTGTCTGGTGTGACTTTAAGTATTGTCATTATACCAAAAAAAAAGAGCTGTGAAGCTGTGCAATTACTAGAGCACTTTATGACTCTGCCCATCAGCAAATAATAAAGAAAAAAATAGTTGGTGGACATACTTCAGGGGAATAACAAGTTTGACAAGACTGCATTGCTTGCCTTCAGCAAGGTAATTTGCTAACAAAATGCTGCATGTCAGACCTTTGATTCTTCTTTTGACCTCTATGTAGAAGATTTGGGAGAATGAAAATAAACATCAGAACAGCAGTGAAGAGATTTAAAAAAAAAAAAAAAAGAAAAAAAAAAAGTTCACGTAAGAAGATAGGACAAATGCTGAAAGTAGAAAAAAACACTAGGAAGAGAAGCAAAAAAAACCCAGCAGACATGATTAAGGTATTCTGGAAATACTATTGATAAAATTTTTCTCACTGGCCAGACACGATCAGCCTTTTGAGCACAGCGGGTGAAACTTACTGACTCATTATGAATAAATACTTCAAGGTGGATAATGTATTCAGTGAAAGTAATATTTTTTTTTTTCTTGACAATATTTACTGGCATATTGCAGTTACCTCAGACTACTTTAAATTATTAGTAGAATAATATTGAAGAATGATTTTTAGATTATAAGTGGCTTATGAATATTTAATACTGAAAATTCAGATTTTTACATATTGGGGTGTAACACTGTAGAATTTGCATTAAAAAACCCTTCTGGGTTGTCTACTTGAGCAAAAGTGAAAAATAGGTTAGTAATAGTACATTAAAAAAAAAAAAAGTAAATACATGTTTTCATCAGTATTCTAGACCAGCCAGCAGAATTTTAGCCACGAATGTTCTGAAGGGTAAGAGCAAATGTGCAAAGCAGATCAGCCACAATCAAATCGTATTAATGAACATGTAAAATTTGCCCCATTGGTGAACTGATAGTGAAACATTTTATTGTTTCACTCCTACAGGATATAACTTGTAAAGCAGCCTGTATCTGGAAAGTAGATGGAATCCTTTTGTTTGTTTGTTTGTTTTCTCTGCCCTTGTATTGTGTGTGCATATGCTTTATTTTTGTTGCCTTGTTTAGAGATACAGTTATCTGTCCTTTGACTTACAATAAAGATGGCTGTTTATTAATTCACAAAAAAGTTACACTGTCTTTAAACATCCTGATCTAATAGTTATAATCTTAGGCTTTGCACACACGAAAGTGATACTTAACTCTCCAGTCCTTTCTTTTACTGTTGCAGTGTTTCAGGAGACAGTGATGCTTAAATAAAGCACAAATGTTTTTACTGACACTGCTCAGAATAATTTTTGGTAAATGTCAAGTGATTGTTATGTTGCGTGTATATTTCTGCAATGGGTCAGATTTACTTGGAGAAAGCTTATATTGCTAGACTGACTGAGTAGCATACAATAAAGTGGTTTATAATTGGATGTCTTACTACTTCTCTTTCTCACTTGGTTGTTTCTTTGTCAGCATCATCTGTGTTTTTTTATATCAAAAATCATATTAATGACCATTTGTAATTGCTAATTATTTCACTATGTGATAGGCATCTAGGTGCTGTGGCATGAAACACCATTTTGTTTGAGAATTACTGGGTAGCAGTTGGTATCAACAGCTGTAGCACTGAAAATGGCTAGTGAATGGTTATGGGTTTGTACTAATTTGAACATATATGCACATAGGAAAGACACACCCTCCTTAAGCCACATATACCTATAAATATGGATAGAAGACAGCATGAAGGAATTGGCAACATTGAATGCACATGAACCATTCAGCCTAACATAGTTGTTCTGTCTTGGACTTCTTGTGTGAGCTTTGCTGTGCTAATAAACATAAAAAGATTGTATGTAGTTTTGACCTTGCAAAGAATGCTTTAAGTCAGAGCAAATCAGCTCATGCTGCAGCCAGTCCAACTAGTGACTTAGAGCTCAGTGCAGTACTGAGGAAATCCATGATTTTTAGCAAGTGTGGCAGAGTGACATGGGCGTTGTTTTGTGCTTCTATGAATATGACTATAAGTGACTTTGCCTTCCAGCTTTATCTTGCACCTTCCTAGACATGTACTAAGGGGTTTGTCTATTAACAGTATCCATTAGTTTTTTTACTGTAGAAAATGTCAAATTCTGAAATGGTTTTTACTTCCAGGTGGGTCAGTGACCTAAAAGTCTGTTTCTTAGATTTCCACTGGTGAACTTAATATTAGAAGTTTTGTAGGTATTATGATGTTCTTATCATGTGTGACATTATGCACCTTCGATCACAGCTTCAGTAAGCATTTTGGTTTGTTTTGGTTTTTTGGTTGTGCTTTTTTTTTGTTTGTTTTTACTATTTTAGATCAAAGCCGTAATTTCACTGAACAGTAGAGTTTGCTGAACTAGATTGTTTTTTTTATAGAATATAGGGAAGTTGCAGCTGGGATGCAAAATCATATACTTCTTTTTTTTTTTCCTTCTTTCTGTCAAAGAGAAAGAGTAAGGTATATTTGCATAAAGAAAATCTTAAAATAACATAAGATCAATAGTTTCCTGTCCATTGTTAAGCTTGGGGAGTTAAAAACAAGGTCCATCACATGCCAGACTGAAAATGTAGCTGCCCTAAACAGCTTGGGGGAGGAATGAGGAACAGTAGATTTTACTGGACAGTGATGCTATGGGAATAGCTGTCAAAATATATTGATTGTTTCTGTACAGCAGCTTCAAAGGATTTCTGCCTTACAAAATCAATAACAACTTCTCAACAATCTTAACAAATTAAAATGACAAGTATAAGTTTGAAGAGTTCATGATTTATTCTTAAAATTATACTCAAATTAGTTTTTATTTTTGTCTAATAGAAGAACATTTTTTTAAAAAAGCAACCACCTTAAAAACAACTCATCTTTTTTAGTTTTATCTCATCAGCTTTTCCTGATTCAGTTTTGTGAATTCTGAGATAGCTTTACCACTCAGTTTTTGTGATTCTACAGCTTTTAATTGGACTTTCAGATACACAGTTAAAGTATTTATTGTAATTACTTTTCTGTTTAATAGCTTAACATTTTAGCAACATTTTTTGATTGAGTACAACTGCTTCCTGGCACTTGTCAGTGGTACACAAGGAAGAAATAAATATCAGTGTACTTTATACATAATGAAATCACTATGAGTTTTGCTTGTTGAAAGAGCAGCTTCATGCATGCATTTTTGGTAGTAGTGTAACTAAGTATGGTCACCATGTACTCTGTATTTTCCTTGAGTGTATCGCTATTCTAATAGGAACCAGTTTAGTGAAGAGATGAAGGTTTAACACATTTAAGCATTACATCTGCTTATGATTTTTTTTTTTTTTCAGAATCTATTTTCTCTTCCTTGTTCATGTGTTCCTGCACCCTGATTATCTTTGTGGTCTCTACTGAACACACTGCAGTATGTCAGTGTCCCTCTCAAACTGGGGGATCTGAGACTGACACAGTACTCCAGATGTGGGCTTGTGGGTGCTGAATAGGGAGAACAATCACTTCTTTTCACTCAGTGGCTACACTTCTAATGGAACCTGGTATGTATTTGGCCGCCTTTGCTGCAAGGCACTAACGACTCATGTTCAACTTGTCTACCACAGGATCATCCAGTCCCTTTAAAGCTGTTCTTTAACCAGTTACTGCCTAGCCTGTACTGCTGTCCGGGGTTACATAGATGTAAGGCTCTGTATCTGCCTTTTTTGAATTTAATGAGACTTTTGTCAGCTTGTTTCTCCAGCCTGCCAACTTTTCTCATAATAACAGCTCTGCCTTCCAGTGTTTTGGCCACTGCTGTGAATTTGAGTGTGCGTTCTCTCCTATTGTCCAGGTTTGTTCGTTAACAAAAGCTGTTGAACAGTGTCAGCCTGGATGTTGATCCCCGAGGGATGACACAAGTACTTGATTGGCAGTTGGACTTCGTACTACTGATTATAGCCCTTTGATTCTGCCAGTCTGGACAATTTTCCATCCGCACCATAGTGCACTTACCCAGTGCAAATCTCAGAAATTTAGCTATAGGGATATTATGGGTAATTCTGTCAAAAGACTTTCTGACATGCTGTCACACCCTTTTGATGATAACATGCTTCACTGTTTTTTGTTTTGAGGATAAATACTTAAAGTTTTAGAACATACTTATTTTTATGCAGAAAAGCAGCAAAACTTCCTATGTGGAAATCTTTGCTTTCTCAGCAAAGGAAAAGTTGGGTTTTTGTATAATTGTATCTCTGTAAGGGGGAAAAAGTCTTCGAAGTCTCTGTGGGAATCAATCACTGTAAAAATTTAATAAGTATACCACCTTGCTGTTTTAATTCTGTGGGATCAAATGAAAAAATGCAGAATCCTTGGTATCTCAACAAGTTCTAAGGTGTACCTTCCTGTATTACTGAACTTGAACTTGTTCATCAATTTAGGGAAGAAAAGGACAAATGAAATGTTAAATGTTTTTGAGGATCCAGCTGTGGTTTGTAAGCTATTTCTGAACTTTGAAATTGAACATGGGAAAAAAACAGTGCGGTGATTTTTGGAACTATTAAACAGAGCAGTGGCATGACTATAGTTTTATGCAAAGATATATTTCATATTTTAAGTAACAAGTTAAACATCAGGACACTATAATGATATGACAAAAGGTTTTTACATTTCTCTTATGAACTTATTTAGTTGCAGTTAGGAAAATACATAACACTCATTTATTTAAAAAAAAAATATTCAATCAATTGAATTACTTTTTTTTTTATTTTCTTAAAAAAAGGTTCAAAAATATTGTGGACACGTTAGTTCAGTAAAACTTTTTTACTAAAAAAGTTTTGCTCAGTTATTCACAAAAAGGATGTAACAAGGAGCACGTAAGAGGACAGAAAGGGAAAAAACAGGAAAATGTACATGTAGTGTTGGTCAAGTGCAAGTAAGAATTTGAGACAATGTAACAGAATTGTTAATACTTAATCTTTTTCTCTAATCATTGCAAGAAGGTTCTAATATGTAGTGGCAGTTTATCAGATATAGTATTTTATCATAATTTACAAAAGTTCATTTATTTTGCTCAACTTTCAAGAGGTAAAAGTTGATGTAAAATGTTGCTGATTGATATGTATTGTACCGATGCAGATGAACTGAAAGACAGTCAAAATGAAGTCACGTCTTGGCTGAAATAATCTTCACCTTATCCCCTTTCTTCATAGCATAGTTGAAAATTAAGGGCTTTTTTTAATTAAAAAAAAAAAAAGGGGGGGCGGAGGGGTGGAAGGGTGTCATCCAAACTTTAGCCCCCTCCCCCCCTTTTTTTTTGCATATAGCATAGTGCTATACGTCCGAGTCATTGAAGTTATCCTCCAATTCAGGGTGAGCTATGGAGTTTATGTTCTCTCCTGCATTTTCATTAGTTGTTATCTTTTGACCAGTCTCCAACATAATTGTTACTAGTAATAAGTTCAGCTGAATGTGCTATTTTTTTTAAACTAAAAATTATGAATAAATTTTAAGTAGTGTTCGGGTAGTATTTTCAAAGAAAGATTTTTGCAATAGTGTGTTGTCAAGAATAGGTATCTTAGCAAACGTTGTGCCTCAAGAGGTAGTGTTTTTAGCCAAAAAAAAACACAGAAAGTTTGGGGTATTTTTCCTGAACTAACACTCACGCAAGGTACATTAAAGGTCATCTAATAAGTGGTAAACATCTAATGGCAAGCTGTCTTTATTGGTATTCCCTTATTCAGGAAGTTAATGGGAATCAGCATTGATTCAGAAAGATAACTCTAGTCAGTGACCATGGTGAAAATTTGTCTAGGAAATAAGATTTCCTATGTATTGTTAATTCTTTCAAGCATGTTGACCTAAAGGTAGAAGCAGAGCATGTTTTTCTTGTACTGGTTTGATTTTGTTCCTGTGAGTGGCCATAGACAGAGAAGTGTTTCTCCAATCAGTATTTTTCTTTTCCACTTATCGCATAAAATACCATAGGAGAATCACTATCTGAAAAGTTTATCTGGTGATTTTAGTAATATACTACAGTTCGTTATTTCAGACACTGTAGTCCAAAACTGTGATTTTAACATTGTCATGTTATAAATAGAGGTGAACTACAATTTTGTAGATTTCAGGTTTATACTCTCACCATTTAGGGATTTATTTTATTATCATTCTTTTTGCTTCTTACTCTTCCCCTCCCCTGCTAATATTGTTTTACTGGCACACAATTTGAAAACTCACTAGATTAGAACCAACATTTGTTTTGGTTTGTTTGTTGTTATTTTTTCCCCCAAAATATACCCCAGTGAAAACAAATCTCATTACGCTGAAAACTGACAAATACATACTATTCTAAAAGGAAGAGCATATTTAAGCAACAAATCTTTTTATATGTTTATCAATGTGAGTCACATCTGTTTAGATGTATGAAACACATCAAAAGCTTTCATTAGTGCTTAAGACCTCATGGTATAATCCTTCTCTGATTAGTAAGATTAAATACCCGTTGTCAAATGCTGATGAAGTAGAAAGAATGCATTGCAAACCTGAAAGGTCACCTGAATGTAGTGAATTCCTCATCAGGTACTAATCTGTGTCCATAGGGTATGAATTAAAGGTTTCTCAATGGCTCACACCACTTCAGGTGCATTCTGACCTTCTGTCTGTGCCATAGATACTGGTGAAAAATGGTTGACAATGTGGTTGACTTCACTATAGAGCCCCCATGTGACACCCAGCAGCCCACTGCAGCCCTGCTTAAACATTCAACATGCTGCTGACACACTGCACCAAGGCTTTTAACTGGTGTGCTGCAGCATTGCCCTGTAGGGATAAAGTTAAATGTGTGCATTTGTTTCAACATGTGTGGATGTTGTACATCCTATATATTTATAAATAGTAATTTCTCATTGGTGAGTAATTTCTATTTTCTCATTACAATTTCTCTGAATGAAAGACCTTTTTTAAGAAAGGTTGCAGTACTGGTGAGTCAACCTGTATTCACAACTAAGTCTTATACATGTGAATTCAAGAAAATCCTATTGTAAGACTGACGTCTTCAGTTGGAAGATAATTTTGAATATTTTTGTGACTAAGGTTGCAAAGATAACAGGGAACTTTCATCTTTTTGCTGAAGATGAAGCCAAAGCTTACTTTACAATGCTACAAAATGTTTACCCAGGGCAGGATTTAGCATAATTTCTGAAAGAATTCTATTTGCTGTGGAACTTGGCATTGGTCCTTCTGTGTTGTGAATGGTGGAAAGTATAAGCATCCATCTGGAGTACAGACTTATATGACCAGGTAGTCCTAGTGGGAAGACCACAGGAATTTGACTAACTTCATACTTGTCAATGTTCAAGGGTTTTTTTACTTAGTATATAGTGTTTTCTACACTCCATTAAGTGCCAGTGAAAATCATATATCTTCATAACATGGAACTGAATCATCTGTCCTTTTGCAAAGGGCAGCCAGAAGTGTTAATTCCTCAGCTCAGTAGTTCTCTTGTAGGTCTGTTGGAATCTCTGCAAAAGAACTGCAAAGGCTTTCATGATAAGTTCTTTCCAAGTGTTTGCATTTTCCTTGACTTTCAGTAAGATAGGGGATTTGTGGCTGGGCTCTGAAGTGTCAAAAGTCTGTGACTTTTCTCTCAGCTTCATTTAGTAGTAAGGGTAGGAGGTTAAACAGTGGTCTTGTTATAAAATCATCATTAGGCTTGACAACTTCAAGCCTGGAAATGGATGTTTGTACTTGTTGACTTGCAGTTCTGAAAGCTTTGCTGCCTGTGTAGTTTCACAGTTTTCTGAGTGTGCTAACATTTGAAATTGTCAGTGTCATTCTTCCCATAGACTGTTGTAACAGCAATGTCTGTTAATTGTTGCAAGATCAGTGCATTCCTTTGCGTGTGATACGTGTATGTTAGATATATCTGATAGGTAAGTCTTGTATTTGAAACAGCTTTTCAGCCAAGTTTATAGGAGATCTAGGATTCTTTGAACAAAGACTGATGAGTAAACTAAAAAGGGAAATGAAGATATGCAATGAAATGTAGAAAACTTCCTGTGGCTCTGAAAAATTACTTGCAATAAAATTCTTAGTATTACTTTTGTCATAGCATGGGGCTGAATTACTAATGTAGAAAGACGGAATGCGGTATTCTTAAACATGAGATGCATTGTTTCCTTTAAGCCTAATTCTTGTAGGAAGAGTCTTTGATTAGTGTGATGTCTGTATTGTTATTCTTTCTCCTCTGTGATACTTCAGTTCAGGTGCTTTTAATGATTTCAGGAGGAAGTTATGAAGCTTAGACTAAGTTGGAGAATGTAAAATGTATTTTGGCCTTTTATGGTGGTTTGCCGAATTATTGTGCAGATTAATCTTTCTTTCAGAAATTTCTTTCTTGCATATTAAGCTTTCTGCTTGACGGTGAAAGTAAACAGCCCTTGCTGTGGTGATTAACCTAAGAACTGCATTGTCATTTCTGATACTTCAAGAATATTTCCAGTTCTATTGCTGTGAACTCTTAAACTTGTCCAAATTATAAAGTTAAAAATCAATTATCAAGAAACTGTAATTGGGTGACATGACACAATTTCAAACTCCACAAAGCACAATTAAAAAAACCCTGCTTTTAGAGCCAATGACTTACTTTACTCATTCTCTGTCTTTCAGAATGGATTTTGAACAGTTTCTGCTTTTTATTTTTTGTACTTAACATTAAATAAAGTCACAGCTAGCAGTAGCAAAATAGCTGAATAAATACTGAAATAATACCCTATGTGTATCTTGACGCAAAGACATTACTTTGAGCCAAAACTGTACAGTCTGCATGTGAAGGGGGGAAAAGACTAGTTCTTTCATTTCTTCTTGTGATTAAAGTAACTTTCTTGGAATATTCCTTTAGCTGTGACTATTATTTATGGTGTCTCTTGCTTTCTTTTTGGTTATTCTTGTCAACAGATTTAATTATCATCTGTCTCTTTCTCCCTTCTGGATGTTTAGGGTTGTTTAGAAAAATGCTTAGAAAACTTAGTTTAGAGAAGAATGAGGACCAGATAATCTAAAAACCAATCTTCAAACATCCTTGATAATCTGGACCTGTGGGTGTGATTTAAGTTGTTACTATACACTGGCTTGGATCTAGGAAAACAGATTTCTGTTTTGTGTTTTGATATGTAATACAGACAAATAAGACTAAAAATATACGCCAACATCTCAGGTAGACATTTTGATATGTAATACAGACAAATAAGACTAAAAATATATGCCAACATCTCAGGTAGACATTTTGATATGTAATACAGACAAATAAGACTAAAAATATATGCCAACATCTCAGGTAGACAGCTGTAACCCTTTCAGTGTAATGGCATAAAGCTTATTCATAATGTTGGGGTTTTTTTTAATTTTATTTTTAATTAAGTGATCTTTATCATGTGAAGAATTAGAATTTGAATTATTTGAATCTATTACCTCCTTAATCTTCTGGCTTTTACAAATACTAAACTGAAATAGTGAAAATATAGCAGAACCAATAATTGTCTGTCCTGAAAATCAAAGAAAGATTACATGTATCTCTCCAGCTTTTCAAAAGCTCGTTGACAGAAACCACATGAAACTAGGAAGACATGTACAAGTCCTACTTTAGTACCTCAAGAGTATCTTTGAAACTATGATTTACAGTAAGAAGTCTTCTAATGATTAATTTGTATGATTTTGTGATGTACACATATGCTCGAGTGTAATAAGTACTGACTGGATGAATGTATTTTGAGATCTGTATATCTTAGATAAATTTAATGTGTAAAGTTCCAAACATGAATTTCTTGACTGTGTATTCCACACACTGGTCTTCAAGGTGTGGTGAATTGTGGAAGCATTCTAAAATAACTTAAATGACATTTTTTATCTGATTGTTTTGAGATTTTGTTTTGTTTTGTGTATGCGAATATTAGAAATATTTTGACCAGTAAGTAGCCTGGAGAGAGTGCCATAAAAGCCTTATAGAAAGAAGGACCAACCTGTTAACCAGCACAGGTTAACTGTTATAGTTGTTTCCAAACAAATTTCTTATAGGTTTCTGAAATACCACTTATGTAACCATCTTCATTGATGATATTGAAAAACTTTGCTATTTGATTTATAAAGAATGCAGTTAAGTAAATCTACTGAATTAGTGCTGTAAAACTTCATGTTTCAATGGAGAGACTGGAAAGAAAATAAATGTATCATGAAGGAAGAGGACTGGAAAAGCTGCTGGAGAATGTGGGATGAGAATGAGGAAGAACTGTTAACTTGTGTTAAGGGGCTATGTTTGTAATGTGGAAAAGGTTGATGAAGATGGGAGGTAGTACTGTCTTGGAAAAGAGTGAAATTTGAAAACGATAATATGGTCTCTATGTATGCAGAAGGCAAATGTTATTTCTGTTGTTCTGACTGTTGGTTGCTATGGTAATAAAAAGAGTTGACCAGTAAACTGAAATTCAGTGGCTTGAATATCTAGCTGTTTATGAGGCTGAACATTGTAAGACATTTTTGGAACAGCAGGGACATCTATTTTCTTAATATTTGTCAATTTTTTTTTGTATTTTTATCCTCTTCACTCATATTTTTAAGTCCCCACAATGTTGATAATGTCTTTTTCTTACTGTTTCCTTTACTTCTGTTTCCAGTCTTTTGTTGTTTGAATGTACAAATTGGTTTCCTCTTGACATGAAAGATGTTTCAGTTTGAAATACTTGGAAAATTTTCTCTTAGTAAGGTCTGTCTTTTTTAAAGCTTGCAAAGACTGTATAAAAGTGAATTACAATTGTGCCTTTCACAAGTGGCTTTAATAAGGGCTTCTATATTAACACAACAATATGCAAAAATGAGTTATACAGAGCTATGTTGTATTGCCAAAGAAGGACTAGACGAGAAGGATCATTTTTATTTTGTGTACTTGTGACTTTTGGGGTGATGTTTGTTTTTGTTTTTTTTTTTAACATTTTAAAATAGAAACTTACCTGACTTTATCAGTTAAAATACATTATGTTGACACAGGGCAATTTAATGTATTGTATTTGCATCATAGAATTGTCTAGGTTGGAAGGGACCTTTGAGATCATCTAGTCCAACCATCAACCTAACTGATAAAAAAAACAACCCATCACTAAACCATGTAACTGAGCACTATATCAACCCATCTTTTTAATACCTCCAGGGGTGGTGCCTCAACCACTTCACTGAGCAGCCCATTCCAATGCTTTTAATAAACTTTTCTGTGTAAAAATTTTTCCCATCTGAACCTCCCCTGGTGCAACTTCAAGCCGTTTTCTCTTGTCCTATTGCCTGTGACTTGGAAGAAGAAACCAACTCCTGCCTTGCTACAATCTCCATTCAGGTAGTTGTAGAGAGCAATAAGGTCTTCATCCTCATCTTCTCCAGGCTGAACAACCCCAGATCCCTTAGTCTCTCCTCATAAGGCTTAATCTCCAGACTCCTCACCAGCTTCTTTGCTCTTCTCTGGAACCACTCATGTAATATTAATATAACTGCAGCTTAAAAGCAGTGGCATTTCATACTGATGGTAGGATTACTCTATGTCCAGTTTAGAATTAGCCTATGTTGCTTGTGAACTCTGCAAAAGTAAAATATAATTTTGACTTCAATTTGGAAGGTATACATATGAGTTTCTCAAGTAAGCTCTCTCTTATACAATATCCATGTCTCTCTCCTACAGTGATGCTGAACATCATAACCTTAATTTAATCTTTAAGGTCAGTCCTTCAAAATGGTGTCAAAGATCACGAGATCATAGATTAAACTGAAATTTTGAAAGGACATTACATTTTGGGCTCACTTTATTCACTTTCTAGTGAACTTATTTTAACATGATGCTTCCAGACTCTTCTTTGTTAACAGAATAGCTAAAACTATTGTTTATATGTTTTCATAATCCAGTCTCCTGATAACAGGAACAAAGAAATCACAGTGGACAATCTTCCTGGTAGTGTTTTCATGCCTATGCTTCACAAAACTTCTGTAGTTGCTTTTACATCTCTCTTATTTACTTTTAATAGCCCTAAACAGATTGATAGAATCACAAAAAGGTAATTGAAATATTAGATAACTTTTTAAGATACCAGAGGCACATGTTATTGTTTTGGAATTGTCAATGTTCAGAACAAATAAATCCAAGTTTTATTTTTTAAATTTCTTTAAGGAAAACCAAAACTAGTATACAGTATTTTCCAAATTCTTGACAGAAATATATCTCTTGTAAATGCAGCTTTAGGCCTAATATTTGATGTGGGTTGGGTTTTTTTTGTTTGTTTCTCTGTTCTGTTTTTTTAGGTTTGGGTTTTTTTGGCTTGTATTTGGTTTTTTAAAGCGTCAGTCTGATAGGTAAGGTAAATTGTTCTGTTAAGTTTTACTGGGATGAGTTTGCTTCATACATTAGCACCGACCTCCAGTTCAGTGAAAAGTTAAGAGAAACAACTCTGCTTGTTCTCTGAATCAAACTTACAATAAGATCAACTGCAATTCTTTCATGTCTTGTGTAGGAAGGATGTAGGTGAAGCTAACTCCTCAAATGTTGCATTAGTGTTCATTCCCTCCCTGGGTGACCATGCTGTATATAGGATGCTTATAAAAGTATTTTGCTTTTAGAAAAGCAAAATGATGCTTTTCTATTCAAGTGGAGGAATGGCTGGGAGTGCAAACTGCTTCAGTAATGGAACAGGTGTAATTCAGTGTATCTTGTGTGTGATCTGTCACATTGACCCTTTCTGCTCCAGGAAGGAGCTCAGTACAGCTACAGTTTAAGTTCAGAAGTTCAAGGCCTTTGAAAACAGTGGGATGTTAAGCAGAGAGAGAATGGGTGCTTTATAAAGAAATTTCATTGACATCGCGGACACCTTTATTTTTCTTTAGTGCTTTTAAACTAGTTCTGTTAAGTTTTTCAAAATAGTGCATGGAAAGAATAAATGAAAACTGGGATAAGTAGAACATAACCATTTTAACTTTTCATTCTAGCATTCAACAGTGTCTCTTCTGTTAAAGAGATGTAGATTCTTCTCAATGGCAGAGCTTTGTTGAAAGTTTCTAGTCTCTAAATGCTAAACCCATCTGGAGTGAAGTTGCCATTTTGCTTGAGTGTGTGTGTGCACATGCAATGTTTGTTATTATAATAGCTTCTATACAATTACTGTATCCATTTCTGAAACAGTGCTGTATTATATGTAGCTATACTAGTACATTTGGGAGGACTCATTATTGGAACTTAATGTGCTTGATAGTTTAGTGTTTTCTGAAGTCCCAGTGCATTCATGAATCCAGTAGTTATTGTGCAATTGTTTCATTTTGTTTTCATTTTTTTAAAAAACCAAACATACCACTATGTTTAGCTGTTATGAATTATCTCCTCATGGTGTGTTAAATCGGTCCAAACTTTACATCAGAAAAATATAATCAATATGAACATTTTACTATGTCAACAACCCTCAGCTTCTGATAAATTATCTGGGAACAAAGGGGGGGGAAAAAAACAGGAGCTATTTGAAGCTGGTCCTTTTGTCATATTGCCTCCTTGTAACTCTACAGCTGCTAACAGCTACACCAGCTTGTTACTGTGAGACAAGCTGTTAATGCAGCCCATGTCATTTCAGTTTTTCACACTTTTTTCTGTGTGATGATCTCTGCCATTTCTATTTTTCGCACATTTGTGTGTGTGTGCTTATCGTTATATAGTATGTGTGTTGTAATTCGCTGAAGACTCATCTTGGCAGGCAGCTGCCATGGGCTACTTGTTTGTAAGAACATAATGAGTGGGGGAAAAAAAAAAAAAGCCCACCTGGTTGAAAAAAAAAAGAAAAAAAAAAAGAANTTTTTTTTAAAAAAAAAAAGAGGGGGGGAAAAAAAAAAAAAGCCCACCTGGTTGAAAAAAAAAAGAAAAAAAAAAAGAAAAAAAGCCAACAAACCCTAGAGGCAGTAACAGGTTCATTGACTAGGCTGAAGTTAAAAAACGCTGCTTTTCTGTCCTGTTTGACTAGGCGTCATCAGTTGAAACACCATCTCTGTTGCCTGTTAAGAAATAATAATTGTAGCAGTGAACTCCAAGTGTATTTCAGCAGGTATAGGAGGGAGGAAGGATGTATAGAAAAAGTAACAAAAAGAGAACTTGTAGGTGTTACGTGAATGTAGTCTCCCAACATTTATTGCATCACCTGTGACCATTTTGCAGCAGCCAGAACCATCATCTACTGCTCAAAAATTGGACAAGACCTAGGAGGATGTTTGGTTAGATTTGGTGATCTGAATGTCAACGTTAAAACTCACATGAAAGAGTGAAAGATGTTTTACTAACTGCTGGTGCAACTCTTACAGGTGATCTCTAAGAGATACCAATCTTCTTCTGGAGACATTAAATTACCAAATTAAACAGCTGTGCTCCAGATGTATTAACCTGTCTGAGTGTTAGACCCGACTTAAAATGGCAGATTATGAAGAAAGTGAACTTGAGAGTAAATCACTCTAGTGCAATACAAAAAGCCTTGATTTTTCCTTAATTTGAGAGACGCTTAAGCAAGAATATTTATCAAATGAAAAATTTGCTTGAGTTCAATCAGAAACAGATTGGTGCTAGGGCATTAAAGCTTCCACTCTTCAAATTTCTGATTACAGATGACTACCTGGAAAATCTAGATGAAGAGAAGACTTGGAAGAACAGTTCCATGAACATCCAGATTTTGACAGTAGCTTCTATTGAACGTGTTGCGTCACTTTTGACTTCTGGATTGGTGACACCTGTATACAGTGATGTGCTTTGAGTTTAAAAGCTTTGTCTAGAAGTGGATGCTTTTTTTTTTTTTTTTTT
>VZRU01019695.1:0-14909 GCA_013398155.1 Pedionomus torquatus | reverse complement strand
CTGTTTTTTTTTTTTTTTTTTTTTTTTTTTTTTTTATTGTAGTCCTTAGCTCTCCTGCTTTCTCCTAGTCTCCCTGATTGTGAAATCCTGCGGTGCCCTCTGGTGGAAAAATTGGGAGTAAAGATACTGAAACCCACTTGGAAAACTATAAATAGCAGCAAAAGTTCTATAAATATTAAGAAAATAACCCAAATCTATGAATTTGGGTAGATGTATGAGTGTGCCATAATACTGAATCATTTCTGTGTAACAAGCAGTCTGAGTTCTGTTTGCATTTTAATGGCCTTCTCAAATTTCGTGTTGATTGCTTGGAAATCAATTTTACATTGTTTCCTAAAGATTTGAGGGTTTTCTGTCTTGATAATATGCACCTATAGTTAAGCGAATTCTTAAATAATATGTTAATCTTTACATATAATCGCTCCATCTTTACAGAAATAACATCAGCCATTTTCTATTCCCAAACTTTTAATGCACAGTCTTCAAAGTGAAATGCTAAAAGTGTGTTTAAAAAAAAAAAAAAAAGAAAAGGCAATTTGTCAACCAGGATAGTTTAATAAATAAGGTTATGAAATCCACAAAGGATTAAAATCTGAGCAAAGACTACTGAGCTCTACGAGAGCTCTGTAGAAGCTACAGGGCACAAGACAAGATGATCTGGATAAATTACTCTTCCATCCCCATTCCCCCTTCTTATACAGCACTAGACATTGCTACAAGTCTTGTTCTTTGTTGTCTTTTCTAATACTGTGTTTTCCACGGGGGATATTAGAAATGACCACAGCTATATACTGCACTTTAAGATTACTATGTGGTAGTATAATTCTTAGGTAATTTTTATTTTATTTACGTGGGGATTTTTCTAGAATGCACAGAAGTGGAGGGAGACAGCTCTGGACAATCACTGACATTTGGTACAAAGCATTAAGAGTAAAATTCAGAATTAGTCTAGTTTTGCATCTAGATAACTTGAAACACTTAACACCATGACCAGCAATGTGTCAAAATCAAAGTAAATTGCTAAGATTGAAGTAGTCTGTTCCCTACAGAGATCATGATGGACTTTTTTTTGTGTGTGTTTTTATTTATTTTTAATTGGTGAGGGCTGGATAAGTGTAATACGTTCTAGAAACAAAAAAATTTGTAGCTTAAAGCAGATGATGTGTCTTTCTGGTCTATATAAACTCCAGAAACGCAGTGTTCTTACTGCTCTATGACTGCTCTTTTTGTACTCCAAAGGTAGTTCTGAGAATGTCTATATGGAGTAATTCAGTGTAATGTGGGAGGCATTGTATGCTGTAGATTATGATAGCCTTATTTTAGAAATTAAATAGCTTTAATGAACTCTTTGTAGAAACAAATGATGCACTTAAGGTAGCCTTTGCATTGTTTATTATAATGAGCTTTTTTTGGTGCTTTTTGCTACAGGTACTTTCGCTAAATCGGTGGTGTTTCTGTGCATGTGTCAAAAGTTTTACCCATAAAACAATTTCAGGAAAGAACTTGTCACTGGTTTGTAATGTCTGTGGAGAGTAAGGTGAGACACTATCTTTGGTAAGTAAGTAACAGTTTTGCTTGGTATCACCATGGAAGCCCATCTTCTAGCACTGCAAAAACTGGCTATTTTTTTAGTTTTATCAGGTAGCTGGGGAAAAGGAAACATTCCACTGTGGAAGGAAGATGATTAAAAAAGGGGCTGGCATCCTTAAAAAGGTGAAATGAAGGTTCTGACTTGATGTACCCTTATGCTGCTAGTGGAGGTGAGCATTCTGGCGGAATTGCCTTTAAAGGAGGCGGTGCTCCCCCAGAGGGTTTAGTGTTCTAGTCTCCGTTTCATGGTTGAGATCATTAACTGCTTTACACTTTTGCTTTATTTACTGATACTTGTATAACTAAAAATGTTCTTCCATTATTACAAGACTGTAGAATGAAGGACTAAGACGTCAAAGCTTTTTGACTTCTATTCACCACTCCTTGCCCCCCTGCCTCACCCAGTACTTGAGGCTCAGATAATGATTTCAGGTAGTTGTTTGTACTCAGAGAAATGGTCAAGTAATTAATTTCTTACTTAAATGGGAACCTGAGTAGCCCAAGCAAAGGAGCTTCACTAACATGTAATTATTTAATTAGCATACTGTATATTAAGTATCTAACTGCATCTAAATTAAACACTGGAGATTTAAAATGCTGGTTTTAGGCTGCTGGTCAGATTAGTTTACATCTGTAGTATATCAGAAAATTATGTTTTTCCATTTTCTATTTATGAATATACTTTAATCAATGCGTGAACTAAGCAGAACAGATGATAAATTGTTCTAAATACTTTAAAAAAAGAAAAGACAATAATCCAGACGGTGATGGGAAATATATTAATAGCCTGCTGCTCTGACTCTCCTTTGACATATGACTGTATCTTATTTCCACTAACATTTCAATAAATAAAAATTAATATTCACTTCTAACAGCTCTAAAATTGATAGTATATTCAGAAGCTAAAAAAAAAAAAAAAAAATTGTTGAATTTTGGGATTTTTCAGGTCCTCTACAGAAAGAGTAACGGCCATGAGAATTCTAACACATGTCAAGCATAGCTAATTTTAAATTTCTAAGAGGTCAGCTCTTTGATTAAGGTGATTGAAAGTGCTGTATGGCGTGAGTTAGTAAAGTATAACTTGGTAAGATATGTAATGCCTTGAGAAACATTAAAGAGAGGAAAATATTTTCACTGTCTACAGGCATTTGGTGTGACGATCATCATATGCTCAGTAAATAGAAGATCACAGAGGCATGCAAGTTGTTTTCATTAGGACATTGTCCTATTTATAGAATCGTTATAGTTGGAAGGGAACTTAAAGATCATCGAGTTCCAACCCCCCCTGTTGTGGGTAGGGTTACCTCCTGCTAGAGCAGGTTGTTCAAATCCCATCCAGCCTGGCCCTGAACACTCCCAGGCATAGGACATACACAGCTTCTCTGGGCAACCTGTTCCAGTGCCTCACCACCCTCACAGTAAAAAATTTCTTCCTAATCTAAATCTCCCATCTTCCAATTTAAAACTGTTACCTCTTGTCCTGTCAATACCCTGCCTGACAGAGTCCCTCACCAGCTCTCCTGTAAGCTCCCTTCAGATACTGGAAAACTGCTCTAAGGTCTCCCTGGAGCTTTCTCTTCTCCAGGCTGAACAGCCCCAGCTCTCTCAGCCTGTCTTCATAGGAGAGGGGCTCCTATGAAGGATCTTCATAGGAGAGATGCTCTGATCATCTTTGTGGCCCTCCACTGGACTCATTCTAACAGGTCCACATCCTTCCTGTGCTGAGGACTCCAAAGCTGAACACAGTACTCCAGGTGGGGTCTCATGAGAACAGAGTGGAGAGGTAGAATCACCTCCAATGATCTGCTGGCGATGCTTCTCTTGATGCAGCTGAGGATACGGTTGGCTTTCTGGGCTGCCAGTGTGCACTGCTGGCTCACGTTGAACTTCTCATCCACCATCACTCCCAAGTCCTTCTCGTCAGGATTGCTTCTCCTCTCCTTTGTACTATTTATGACTCAGAAAATTCCCAATGCAGTTTAAAGTGGGCAATATTACATTCATTTACCTCCTTCCTTCCAAACTGAGTGCAAAGTGTCATTATTTATATCTGGAAAAGTTAATTTTTTTTCTATGTGAAGTATCATAATTATGATACAAAATAACTGGGAGCATTAGCTCAGGTCATGAATAAGAAGCTCTTAACGTTTAGGTGATTTATTCAGGAGAAAGATAATTTGATTCAGAAATACTGCTACAAAGAATCTCAAACCCTGTCCCTGCTTCCTGCCTTTTTTTCTGTCCTTTTTTTGATCCTTTTTTTTTTTTTTAATTTTTCTTTTTCTTTTTTTTTTTGTTTGCTTCCTTGCATCAGTCTATGACTGTTGTCTCAGGGAAGAGAGCTAGATAAGCTAGATAAGGGACTCTCAGAACAAAGCATTGTGAGAGATGAAGTGTGAGTGAAGATTCCCCATTCCAAAGCACGAACTGCTAACCACAAAGGAATGCAGACTCCTGGGAGGCACCACAGCAGTCTGCCTGAACCAAAACCAACTTTGTTTTCTCAAGTAGCCAAGCCCCATGTGTAACTGCATAGAGCCCCTTCACTAGGGTCCTATAATGAAACTGAGTGTAGGCTGACATGACAGTGCAGTTTGTGTGCAGGTAGAAATTTCTGTTACATGAAAGGAAGATGTGTGCTGCTCTGGTCTGTGTTCCTATGCCTTTCATCAGGATGACTGGCTTTGGTATTCCCAGCCTGTGTCTGGGGTTTGATTTGGAGTTTTGATATTGTAAGTGACCTATCTTAACGATGAATTAAACTTTCTGTGAATATATTATTGAATCAGATAGAATGACTGGAAGGAGCCAAGACACTAATTGGGAAGCCTTTTCACAGAATCACAGAATCACCTAAGTTGGAAGGGACCTTCTAAGATCATCTAGTCCAACCAATGGGAAAAAAAAAAAATCCAAAAAACCCAACAACCATAAACAACACATCAACCACCCAACACTAAGCCATATCCTTGAGCACCAACTCAACTTCTCTCTTGAATACCTCCAGGGATGGTGCCTCAACCACCTCCCTGGGCAGCCCATTCCAATACCTGATAACCCTTTCAGTAAAGAAATATTTCTTAGTATCTAACCTGAACTTCCCCTGGCGCAACTTGAAGCCATTACCCTTTGTCAATTTTTGACACTTTGATTTTCATTTTGCAGGATGTATTTTAATAGTAAATTGTACTATTAAATGACTGACATAACACAAAATAGTGAAGTATTTCCGCAGTTTAAGTAAACTTCAAAATAATTATTGTTAGAGAAGAAAAATTATCTCTCAGTATTATTCCACATGATCTTCAATGGAATTTATGGTAATGGAAAGAAATTTACATTGTGCATTTACTCTGGTTTTAGAAATTGATAGTTTGTGGATAGGACATAAACAAGAAAATGATAGTTCGTTTTTATTTTCTGAATAGTTCGGTGAGGTGAATATATTCCTACTTGCATACTTTTCTTTTTTTATTTTGTCAGTTTTTCTGAAAGAAAGCACATACTGCCCATTAGAATTGCTATACAGAGAGTTTAAAACTCCAGAGGGTCCTGTTGAATTCCACTTTGTTGGCATAAGTATCTCAGTTGTGCCAGTAACTTTGGAAGTGTTGAAGTCCTTGACCCCTTTCTACCTTCTGTCTTTGAATTGAATTCAGCAAAGCTAATACTTTTTGAGTTCATGTCATCGTTTGCTATTTTCATCTGATCAGTAGAAAAGAGCAGGTTCAGTCATAAACTACTTAATGTACGGGAGCAGTTGTAGTGTTTTACTGAGGTGGGTGGAATTGTTTAGTTTGTGGCAGTAGATATAGCAGGTAAATATTGAAGCAGCTGTGAACAGGAAATTAATTATGCAAGTCTCTGAATTTGGACTTGCCTGTGGAAGAATTAAAGTTAAAAGTTGAGTAGAAAGTCACTTGACTTTCTAAGGAGCAGTGTACTTTTTTTGGAGACAATATATAACTAGTAAATTGGGGAATACAGTATGCTAAAATGAAAGTTATTTATCTTGATATTTTCAGAATTGTAATTTTTATGTCACTAGTGATATAAAAATTACACCACTATAAAGTTATATTTTTTTGGTCATATTTTAAAATAGCTGACTGTGACACTTTTAGAGGGAGAAGAACACTGGCTTTTTGCAAATAAGTCTTCTCCCATGGTTTTGAATTTCCTGCATGACATGTTACATCTTACATTTTGACAAATTACACCTGTCAAATCATACTAGATAATGCAACAGTACATGAAACAAGTGAAACAACCTGATATGATGTATCAAATATAATGCTTCATGTAGAAAGCTATAAAGAAATGGTAGGATATTACTAAGAATGTTGTGTTGATGTAATTTTCTTTACCCATAGCAAAGCATGTTGAATTAGTGCTTTTTTTGAAGTTATGTGTATGGGTTGCTGTGGAAAAACTCTTGTATTGTTACTTGATTAATTTAATGAGCATTTTGAGAAGCTTTGTGCTAGTTCACAGTAAATATCTTCACTGATGTTCTCCTAGTCTTTTTGTCTTTGTTTTGGAGTTCTGACCTATCCAGATTCTATGTAACATGCATTATATGGCAAGTTTTTCAGCCATGGCACTTTGAAACCAAATGACCAATGTTTTTCATATAAGCAAAAGTAATCAAGTCTCTAAACATATCAGAAAGCTCTGAATCTCAAGTGAAATTCCATAAAATAGTTTCTTGTTGATGTCTCTTACTCTCTGTTATCCTCACTGGGCACGGTACAGATTACAACACCCAGGTGGTGTGTGCCATACATACTAGTGTTGAGTTGATGGAAGGTAGGCAGATAGTACTGTGTTTGGCCTCAGAAATACCTACCTTTGTGTAACTGGTCATGCTGTTAATCTTGATCAAATTTCTTCTTCAGCAAGTTTGTACTTAAAATGCCAGATGGAAAAATAAAACCTCATAGAAAGAGAAGTAGTCAACAATGAAATGCTGCAGAGCTCTGAAAAAATCCCAGTAACTGTAAAATGTGTGTACTGCTGTAGCATGATCTGATGCCAAAAAAATGGCAAATGGATGAAATTCCTTCCAAGAAATCAGATTTCTAATCTGTATGAGTTACAGCTAGAAAACATATTAGAAATATTGTATAATATTTTATTTTAAATGCACTATTGTCCTGGTTTGAGGTAAAACGAACCAATTTTCTGTTTTACAGTTTTACTTTCTTAGCTAGGCCTCTTCTAACTAGCTAAACTCTGAAATTAACAGCACATTGTTCAGAGCTGTTCCATCTCACAGTGATAAGACCTGATTATACCAAGGGATGGTATGCAGAGAGGCCCTTGTTTAGACTTATTGCTGGAAGAACCAAGGTCAGATAATTTTCAGCATTTGCCCGTTGGAGGGTCCCACCTTCAAGGAGGAGTGGACAGGACAGGTGACCCAGAACTGACCACAGGGGTATTCCATCCCATCCGCATCATGCCCTGTATAAAAGCTGAAGGATCAACAGGTCAACTCCCTTTTCGCCCTTTTTTCGCCCCTTCTTCGATGGCTGACATCCATGGAGGACTCTGCCTGTTCGTCTGCCTTTGATCCT
The DNA here is from genome assembly GCA_013398155.1 of Pedionomus torquatus. NCBI lineage: Eukaryota > Metazoa > Chordata > Aves > Charadriiformes > Pedionomidae > Pedionomus > Pedionomus torquatus. The sequence goes on along the minus strand of VZRU01019695.1, from coordinate 7,740 downwards.
GATCCGAGCGTTCCTGACTCCAGATCTGGAATCCGGCTCCTGTCAATCACCGAGTCCAGTTTGGGACTTTTCCTGAAGCCTGTTGGTGACGTGGTCGTCATCCTGGGAGCTTGATACGGTTTTGTATATATTGTATACTCCCTTTTTCCTAAATTTCCTTTTTATTATATTACTTATATTTTCATTAAAGTAGTTTAGTTTGTTCTAAACTCTTGAATCTTTTTAACTCCTTCCTCTCCTCTCTGACCAAAAGGGGGGAGGGGGGAACATCTGTCAATCGGGTTTTGGTGGATTTGGCTGAAACCACGACAACTATTAAAAAATACAGAATATGATTTTTTTTTCTATTTAGGGAGATGTGAATCATCTTTGTAAATGCGTGGGGTTTTTTTCCCATTACAGGATTGTTGTGTATTTCTGAGATACCTTAAAGTGGTGCTTTTTGAAGTAACACGGCTTCCCTATTTTTTAGGAGACACGATGGAATCCAGTCTGTTCTTTCAGGGCACTTGCATTTCTTGGTGATCAGTAGGTTATTTGTGTCCTTTGCCTTTATTTCTTTGAGCAGAGAAAAGTTGATTCTGTTGTTTGAGGCAAGAGCTTGGTCAGATTTCACCTTCTAAAACAAGTTTGTTAGTTAACTTTATCAGTCTTAAGGTAGCAGCTGTGCTAACTAGGCCTAACTTGTTAACTGCTACAGAGGCAGATTTTGGGCTAATGTTAAAACACATAACTATGAATTAAAGAACTTCTTCAGGGTGTTTGCTTTGTGTTCCTCCTCAGTTTAAGAGTTTTTCTTCATACCTTTTAATTGTTTTATGTGTAGAAAACACACAAAACACGTGTTGTTCCCATGCATCTTGGATGATTGTTAATGATTGTAACCTTGTTGATTTATCTAGAAACATATGTAAATGTAGACGTTTTCTTCTATTAATTTTTAATTTAATTTCTTCCATTAATTTTCTGCTGTTGTAGGTTTTAAATGAATTCAAATTTTCTGCAAAGAGTAGCTGCTTGTCTTTCAAGCTTTTCTACCATTTCTGAATGTGCAGATTGTGTATTCATAGAATCATAGAATGGTTAGAGTTGGAAGGGACCTTAAAGATCCATAAGTTCCAACCCCCCAGCCATGGTCAGGGACACCTCCCACTAGAGCAGGTTGCTCAAAGCCCCATCCAGCCTGGCCTTAAACGCTTCCAGGGATGGGGTATCTGCAACATCTCTGGGCAACCTGAGTGTTTTAGCTTGAGTTGATTCCTTTGGTTCTATGTGCTCCTTGTATCAGTAAACTTTTTAAATTATCCAAGCTTAGATCAAGTAGTTCTTTTACATACATCTGTGCAACAGATGTATTTCTAGACTGTAACAACATGACGTGGATAGAAGGAAAATAGAAAATGTGACCTTGTTGTTCATAATGTACATGCTTTTGTAGTTCTATGCAGAAAGTCTTGATGTCAAGCTAAGAATAAAATCAGGATAAAGGAGCATTTGTAGTCTGCTTTGTGAAGAAAAAGGTGATAATAAACTAGGGCCAAGCTTTGGGCATGAATACAGTAGAAATACAAATTGCAAGTGAACAGATTAATATTTGTTTTTTCTTCTCAGTGACCAGAAGATGAAATGTAGGTAGTTTGCTCTTGTTGTTTAGCTTTTCAGTTATCTATTGTGAAAGAAAATGAATATGGAAGAGAAATTAAACATGGCGTAGTGTGTTCTGTCTTTGAATCCATTGAAATATTAGTGCATCGAAGAAGATTACAACATGAACTCGATTACCGCATTTTACTTTCACTGTAATTTCTCTCAATTTGGATGCTGCTTATTCTATTAAAAGAGAAGACTTGAACTAATGGTGATTGGTGATGTGCCCTACTGACTTTTTTTACTGATTTAAATCAAATTTAGTTGTGCCATTGAAGATATTATTTAATATCTATCAGTTCATTTATGCAATTTAGACGCAGAAAAGGATTTAGAACACACATTTTCAATAATGCAGAGACAACTAGGGACAAAAGGGATAAATATATTAAATTCAAATGTGCCTAGGAGATGCCCTGTGTGCTGGGACCCAACTCTGTGCTGGAAAACTGTTAGGATGGTCACTGACACAACTTCGGCATGTTGTAACCAGTGAACTATGAAGACAAGTCCCAGCCGTGTTTGGCAGTCAGATGTTCCAGAGAATGCCTGTAAATGAGGCTGCATGGTGTTCTCTGCTAGTGTCCCAATGTGATTTTTGCAACATCAGCTGTATGCTAAGCCACTGGAAATTGTTTAATCTCTTTTTCCATCCCTGGTGTATTCAGGGTTTTAAGCATTAGAACATCTTTAATTACCATTATTGAAGGTCTTTCAACTTTGAAAATTGGAAATATATTTCGCCAGAGACTACACCATGGTAATTGGCATGTTGTTGCAATGTCTGCACAGTGTTGTTCCTATTTCAGTCTGTTAAATAAAAGATTGTTTGCTGATTTTCCCAGAAGTATAGAATTAATTCAATCCAGGCTCTATCAGGTAATTTTTCTTCATGGAAGTGAAACTGTAATTTTTCAAACTGTGAATTGTTAATTATTTATATAATAATTATATTATTATTTATTAATTTATTATTAATTATTATTATTATTTGCTCAGAAAGGTAGAATTTGAGGTACAGAGTAGCATTGTTTCCTTCTATTTCTGTTAATCAGAATAATATAGTTATTACAGCTTAGTTTTCTAATATTATGATTGGAAAAGATATAATGGCAAGTGCCAGAGTGCTAAAATGCTTTTATGAAATACATGTGGGGTTTTTTTTTAGTAAATCATTATTTGATGTTTCCACCCAACCCAATTATATTAAACTATAACCAGTATTTTGGCATAAGATTATGAACAAAAAATACTGGCAAGACAAACCTGAAGGGACGACTTCAGGGTTCCTTTGTGCTTTTCAGTGGCATGTCTTAAGATGTGACATGGTGATTATTCCATCTAAGCAATTAAAAGCACATGTGGAGGCTGATAATTAGTCTTCTGCATTGGAAATTATGCATTCTGAGGATGGTTAACCATTGGCACAAGCTGCGTAGAGAGGTTATGGACTTTATATCTTTGGATAATTTTGGAGAACAACAGGATAGTCTCAATTCAGAGCCTCTTTTGGGCAGCAGGTTGGACTACAGACCTCCCAAAATCCTTCTCAGTCTGAATTAGCTTCAATTTATTTTTCACAGGAGACTTTTTTTTCCCAAGTGTTTTATTCCAATACAATCATGCGCTTGCGAAGCTTTACTGACCAGTTATGTTTTGTTACAAGGAAGACTTTTTCCTAATTTGTGCTTGAGAAGCTCTTGTTTGCAGACTGAAATTACTTAAAAATAGATCAATTCAGTCATCTTTTCTTTCAACAAAAAAGCCTTTCAAACCGAATCACATAAATTTGTTGGAATCCATTATAGTGTATTTTTATAGCCTAAAATATATCTAGGAAAAAAAAGACATTATTATAGTGATCATTATCCGTAATTTATTTCACTCTATATAGATCTTTAAGAAGTGAGATGTGGGTATCTTGTTGCAATGTAAGCAATAATGTCACTTGGCAGGAAGTTTAGAAAAATAGGCTGAAACAAAAAACTGACCTGCAGTGATAACGTTGGAAAAGACAACTTCAAGAACATACACACACACCCCTGTTCTATAGCAGATACTCATAACCACACACAGTGTGTGAACTAGTAGTCATAGCTTCAACACACACCACATTGCTCCATGTACCCTGAAGGCCTGATGGTATTTCTGCCACATTCTGATAGATACTATTTCCCGGATCGTGGATACTTTGAAAAACTCTGTTCCCATCCTTCCCTCTAATTTTAGAGTGGACCTTCAGTGTGCAGTGCACGGGCACTAGCACTGAGTGTTTCTTGCCTTTACATTGCATGGTAAGGGAACTCATCATAGGGCTGGGAAGTATCATACACAGGTTACTGTAGGTATTTCTCTCTGAATATTTTTGAGTTTTTTATTCCACTCTTCTAGTACTTAATTATTGAGGTTCTTTTAAGAAAAATAGTGATACTGTTGAATATTTAGGCAATTAATGTCTCTTATTAAAGTACTAGAAATGTTCTCAGGGTTAACTTGACAAAGTAGTAGCAACTCACGATGCTCTTGGATCAGTTTTGTGAATGTCATGAGATGTCATCTTGTGCACAGTTTAAAAGAAACAAAGTTCCATGGCAACTCGAAACAGTAGATATGAAAATGTTTGTCTTATTTTTAGAGATTATTATTTTTCATCTTTGCTGAGTCAATAAATTCTTTCAGATGACATTGGAGGGGGAGGGAATGTGGCCCAACTATGCAGAGGTACTTAATTTCTAGTCCCCATTATGGAGGTGTGGTTTGCACATAGTGACAGTTAAGTCTAAGGAGCTTAACTCTGTGTGTGCTGGTATCCTCCCCTCAGAGGATTGCTAAACTGCTGCCGATTTCTTGTTAGTCTTTGGAGCTCCCAAGGCCAGCTTTCTACATTTGAAGCAAGCAGGAGGTTGTATAGGCAGTGTAATTTAAAGTACTGTGCAGTGTTTTTCTGAACCATAGTGGGGAAATAGAATTATTGTACATGAAAGAATACAGTTATTTTTACAGTGCTGTGTAGGAAAACAGAAAAAAAAAAAACAAGTGGAAGAGTAAAAGTGAAATAGAACCATAACCTGTTATTTACGGAGTGTAAATATGAACAAATTATGTACAACTTAGCATATGTTTAATGAATTGAGGGAAAAGTAGTAAACTCTGAGTTGAAAATAATGCCTGGAAACATTTTGAAATGTTGAGAATGCATTTAAATATATACTTTTCCATTACTGCAGTATCTGGTAGATGATGTTTCTTCGTCCATTTTTCAGTCAAGATTATATAATAGTGAGTCTTTCGTATTGTTCTACCACATTTGCTCCTGTCACATTGGATCTTGGACAAGTCTGGAGCTGTATTTGTTCCACAGAATTCAGACCTTTGCAAATGATTTTATGTTGCAATTAGTAAATTTGCATTCTTTGAAATGTTTATTTGAAACAAAAGGTTTGTTGTAAGCAGAGGCTCTTTTACCCTTTCACTATTAAGTATGAATTCTAATACTTAAGTATTTTGTCTTTGGAGATTTTTTCTCTTGGGCTTGATCAGTACAATTAGATTCAGGTTATGCACTGATGCTACTTAAAAGCAGATACTATGACCAAAAATGCATAGAATTTCCCCCAGCAAGATTTGATAGCTCTTGGTAGAACTTACAGAATGATTCTTCCTTATTGTTCTTTCTGCATATGTGGTTGAAGACAGTAGCACAGTATGTGGTGGTTCTGAGACCCACAAACTGACCAGCTGATCTGGAGAGTGGGACTGCCTAGAAGCAGAGTAATCCTCATGCCAAAATGAGAGACAAGACAATTTTTCATTTATAGACACAAAATGCACTTGTTCAGCTATTAACACACATGCTTTACTGTGTTTCTTCAGCAATTTATTTTCATTCATTATGAACTGGGGTTTTTATGTGTCTGAAGACTTGAATATGAAGGAGTCCCATATTAGCAATCAAACTAAAAGCCTTGTTATATTGAATTGTCTCCTGTGAAGTAATAAGTATTAAATTGCTGCAGATAATCCATATGTATTCCTATGGATCTCCATGGACTGGGCCAGTATTTTAAGAAACTTCTCTATGTGCTGCAGGAAGTGTTTGGTATGTAATTCATGATGCAATGCTAATTTAATTTTTTAAAATTTTATTTAGGTAGTGAAAGTCTAGAATGACAAAACAGGAAAACTCCCACCACTTTGCTTGAAAAAGCAACTTTTTTTTTTTTTTTTAGACATATCCTTCGGAGTTAAGAGTTTACTGGAAAACATAAGCTAGTATGCTATTCCCACAGTGTATGTAGTATGTCATGGACTTATCAATTTAGAGTGGGAAATGGACTATCGTAGCATTCTCTCAAAACAGGTAATACTTTCTCTGTTTTAGTGAATGTGGAAGACTGACTTCTTGTTTTTTCTAGGAGCTCTGTGTTTTTACACTGTGAACTAAGTCTGGGTGCTTTTCTTCCAGGTAGATGCAAATAGCACTTCTACAAATAGTAAGTTCATGTCAAGTGAGTTCCCATGAGTTTTCAGAAAATCACATATCTACTGGTAGATGCAGAGAACTGATTTTGTTACAATCAGTTTTGCATCTCTTGTTTCTGCATCCTTTCCTGTGTCTTTTCAACCCTTTTCCCAGAGTTTTGTTAAAATGTATTTGCCTTTCTGCTCAACAGGTTAACAGAGAACATACTTTACTCTTCATGCTCCTCTCGGCTATTACACCCTTTTAAGCAAAGTGCTTATTTCTTTTTCTCCTTAAGGAAGAGTCTGTCCATATCTACCTGACAAATATATATTAAAGCACTACAAATTCAGTTTACTCTTAACTTAAATTAGTACTTTTTTTTTTTTTTTTTAGATTATACTTATGTATCAAGTATTTTATTACTTTGGGAAATCATCAAATATGTTATAATCAGCAATTAATTACAAGTGATACTTGATGAACATGTTATTCAGGCCAGTCAGACATTCAGGTTTGTTATTGATAGCAGCTATGGACTATCTCAAATAGAAACAGTTTTTCTTGAGAGAAAAATTCTCAAATAGAATTTTCTGTTTTTCTTTTTGCTAAAATGCTGTTCCTGCATAGGAACATTGTGCTAGTTCTGTTGTGGGTTCCTTAGCTTTAATTCATACATAAATCCTACATTTTAATTTTTTAGATTTTTTTTATATTTTCAGTCATACTGGACTTTTTGAGATTTGAGATCTGTGATGTCCTGAGAGCTGATTAAAATATTGAGAGACAATGAAATATTCCAAAAAGTGAAACCGCAGTATTCAGATAAATTCCTCCTTCCATAGCAACTTCTAAAATATTATATAGTGGCTTAACTATATTGACATTTGTTTGTATATTCGGTTTTTTGGAATCCTTTATACTTTTTCTAAGAAATAATAATAGTACATATAATAAAATACCATCTCTCAAATCTTAAAACACCTTCTTTAGCACTGCTAAGCACTCCTCGAAAATGTTAGAAATGCTAATTCTGTCTTATATGTGCATATAAAGGACATAGTTTCATCGGTCTAAGCTTTTAGTGTGTGTTGTTAACAGGCTTTTGTCTTCATCTTTCTGAATTCCTTCCATTCTGTTGTCTTATGGTTGGTCACATTGCTGCTAATGATTCTCCTACGTTCAGGTTTCTCAGATATATCCAAAGGTTTTGGGCCACTTGGGCTGAGAACCATTTTTAAAACAGTAAGAAATTAATGCTTCATGTTTAGATCACACTTGGGAATGTACGTCCTTGTCAATCTTCTGGAATTAGCTGCTTAGGAAATTTCTGTAATGAGAATTTGAGTGGACAGTCAGGACCACCTGTATAAGTGTCATAGTGTCCTGGTTTTCTGGGAGGGACAGGGTTAATTCTCCCCAGGCTCTAGCAGGGCCCAGGTATCCCACCCCACTGAGCCATGCCCAGGGGTCGCTGGGAGCTGGCCGGGAAAGGGGGGGGTTACTGGAAGTGCGGGGTCTGTGAGGGGTGCGGGGCTGCGGTCGGACTTGCGGCAGTCCGTATCGTACTGCCGTTTGTATCCGTCTGCATACGTGTTAGTGTTACTGTTTTTTCCCTGTTCTTCCTTGTT
>VZRU01019693.1:0-23585 GCA_013398155.1 Pedionomus torquatus | reverse complement strand
GCTATAGCTGATTTATTTTCCAAAAGATTTGGTTAAATTTTTTTTTTCCTGTCAGTTACTGTGCTCAGGAAAAGTATAAAGTCTGCTTTGCATCTTCTTTTCAGTAAAGAAAAAAGCCCCCAAGAATAATATTTAGCACAACTGAAACTCAATGGGAATTTTGCAATGATTTCAAAAAATCAGCAAGTAATTTATATCTCAGTAAAAGAAACTAAGTAAAAGNTTATATCTCAGTAAAAGAAACTAAGTAAAAGAAACCTGCGATAAGACAACCTGTGATATTTCACATCAACATTAAAGAATTAATGTATTTCATGTACATGTACCTTCAATTACAATATATTTGGAGGTCCACTGCTTCTTGAACGTTGTAAGCAGATTTTTTCTCCTAATGCAGATAACATGCTCTTTAAAATCAAATTCTTCTGTGTAGAAACGAAGAAGTCCCAGCCACAGCTGCCCAACAGATTCAGTGTTTTTGCCACAGTCTGGCCAGACAACTGACTAAAAAAGACAGAAATATTTTAATTCCAGTACTTACATGACACAGAATAATTTTCATAACTCTGAAACTAAAAAATACAAGTCTTATTTTATAAAGAAATACAAATGAATTTTACCAGAATAGTTCCCTTCCTTCTGTAATCATTATTATTAATCTGATACTAATTTTCAGATGGTGTACTTTTAAAAAATATTAAAAACAGAAGTGGAGAATTAATAGAACTTCTAGCATTAGGTTTTGCCTGTTATAAAAAAATAATATTTGATTTATGTGCTTATTTAACACAAAAGTATGCAACAGGTTTAACCAGCTATGACTAATTGGTGTTTGTAGGAATTATTTCCACCCAGTAATGTGATAAACAGAGCAATTAATCATCACTAAAACCTTAAAATAATTTTAAAAATATAATCTATTTTTTCAACTTTCGTAGATTTCTCACAGGTGAATTACAACCAACTATTCTTACAACTTTACAGTATGAGATTGAGATTTTCAAAACAATAGCTATTCCACTTCCATTTCTACACTCAGGCATAGCATTTGAGGACAGCATTTCTTGAAAGGAATTCTTTTAAATTTGTGAAGCTACAGGTAAAGCCATTTCAAGTTAACCTGATTTACTCACCAGCTCCTCTATCTTATCAAAGAAATAAACGTTCCAGCCATCAACTAAAATTTCGGGCTTTTTTGGTTCTTTGTAGATCTAAAAGCATAATATTAAAGTCATTAGAAGAGCCCTTCAGATTCAGCACTGATATTCTATTGGTCAATACTGTGTACAGAGATACTAATTTCTTTCTTGATATACTGTACCTCTTGAAGAACAGGGATGACAGGTGGATTTCTCTGCTGCAGAAAATAAAGCACCATAAGAGTATATGCATATGAAGAAAGGCTACCTCGAGATGCATCTCCGATGTCACATATCTAGAAAAAGAAACATAATTTGTATCTGTCATGGTTATGACTATGTCATTAATGTCTCTTGTTGCAGACACTACTGCTTCTACAATGTCTGAAATACACTCACCTTTGTAAAAACTTTCATTGTGTAACACAGGTATTTTACTCTAGGATCAATGGCTGCATATGATGACAGGAGTCTTGTGTTATGCAAGGCCTATAAAAATAAGAAAGTCATGTAGAAAATACAGGAGTTCTGAAGGAATAAGCTGAAAATGTGAAAAACAAACTCAGGTTGTGCACTCAAGAAATGTAGATGCAAAGCCTCGCATAGTAGAATGTATATTCAGTATGGAAGCATTCAACAATGAAGTTATCACCTGTTCTCTTAAAAAGCTGATCATAATCCTGAATCTGTGCAGAAGTGGTACAAAGCAGCATTCACACAACAATATTTCACAAAGTCAAGTGTTAATCCACTACTGCATTTTAAAAACATTGGTAGAGTAAGTTCTTGAACTAAGGGATTTCAGCCTAGAAACATGAGAGCTATAAATGGACCCATACTGATGCATAACTTCATAGAAAACATTCAGATTTAATTAGTGGTTGAAGTCTCTTCCTCAAAAGTCCCCTTGAGCTCACATAAAACTTCAGAACACTTATTACTTGGTTCTAAAACTTACTTTTCTTTAATATTTCAAGGAATTGGCTTTTGAAGTGCAGAGACATTGAAAAAAACCAAAGGCTTGTTTTTAAAATATTTGGCCAAGAACTTGTGATTTTCTAACACATTTAATGCTTCTAACACTTGTAAATTCTAACACATTTTCTAGTTTAGGCAAGCTGACTTCAAAATCACTATTTCAGGTCTCAAGGTTAAGCAAGCACCATGATAGGAAGTGGAGTATAGACAAACTAATATAGCTTCAGCTTTCCTTTTTCATTTACAGAAAACTTAAGCACCTAAACCACTATTTCTTACTATTACTGAAGAACTCATGTATTTTCTTAGGGAAGTGACAACACTGAAACAACTACTTCAGTCTCAATAAGCAGACATGCATTTTTCTGTTAAAAAAAAAAAAGGACACAACCTTACCAGAGTATTATATAAGCTGATGTCTACTTCAAGACCACTTCTGGCATGGAAAAATTTGACAATTGGGACTTTAGCAGTTGTTATTGGTAAGACATTTCTCAATCCTAGGATGAAATATTTAGTTACTGAATGACTGCAATACAGTTGGTAACAGTATCAAATACTCTATGAGTAATTCAAAAGTATAGTAAAAAGGCTACCAAAGAAAATCTTAGTTGACACCAAAATTTCACTACAAGTTATATTTTAATACTGATTTTAGGCATTTGTCAACCACAATGAATTGGCTAAATATAACATGCACAAAATATACACAAAAGCCCTCTCATGAAACAAAGATCAGTCTAAACGTTATAGAAATATAACCCCAGGCAGTCACTGATAGTTCACTCCAATTATATGCTTATGTGACACACACCAAGCACTATAAAATCATTATTTCTTGTAGAAAAAGCAGCAGTCCTACTGCAAACTTGTATCAGCCTACCTTGTACTCTAATTAGGCAGTCAACATATGAATACAACATAACTACTAACTTGAAGCCTCAAGCTTTAACAAGGTTTGTTCTTTGCACATAGGTTACAAATATACTATTAGCCCAACTTAGATGTGGTCCTGTAACAGTATAACCTCATAGACCTACGCATGCAAACAAAAAATCCAAATGTTCACAACATATAACCTCATTCTTACTAACATTAGGCTCTTTAATAGTTTTATCTTAATGATTTTTCTTATACAGCGCCCCAGAACATTCTAACAACAGCAACTGAAGTTACATAATTAGAACCTCTTCTTTTAATTTTCAAAAAAGTTACCTGACTGTTTCTTGAGAACTTTTGCTAAATCCTCAATGATTCTGATGCAATCAAGTCCCTAAGACATTAAGGAAGAAAGTTGAAACTTTTATCTGCTACAAGTAGTTTAGGCAAACCTTTTATTATTTGACATTAAGCTTACTTAAAGCTGTGTAATTGAGAGTTTTATATGATACAGTTGTCTAAATACCAGAAATTGTTTCAAAATAGCTAGTGTAAAATCAACACTAGATAGCATCTTAAAATAGGCTTTAAAAAGTTTATAGTAGTCATGAAAGGAGTTTGATGTCTTGTTCCACTGTCTCCCACTCCTAGCTGGTTTTGCTACTGTTGTGGTTTAGCCTCAGACAGCAACAAAGAACCAGCAGGCAGCCCTGTTTGTTCAACCTCCCCACAGTGGTGGGGACAAAAACTGTTTAACAGAACAAGTAGAACAAGCAAAACAGTAACAGTAACATGGATGGAGGAGGATATAAACATGATTAGGATACTGACCGCAGCCCCAGAACATAGCTGTCACCGCACCCCCCACTTCTGTTTGGGCATGGCTCACATGGGGTGGAATACCTGTGCCCCTGCTAGAGCCAGGGGAGAATTAACCCTATCCCTCACAGAAACCTGGACAGCTACCAAGCATGCTATTTATCTGCACAGCTAATTCCAGAAGTAATAGTAGCACAAGATTAGTGGAAGGCTGACTTCTGAGAATAGCTGTTAAACTCAAGCCTAGTAACAACAGCAAAACCCCAAATAATCTTTGTGGCACCTATCTTTGTTTTCTTCTGAAAAACTTTTATGAAATAAATTTGTTATACAATATACACAACAAAGCCATAACATTTTGCATTATTAAAAGGAAAAAAAAACCTATTCAAACTACCTCAGCAGTTTCCAGTCCATCCACTGTCATACAGATATCAAGGTCACTTTGTTTGAAGCCAAAGCCATTTTTTGAGGAGCCAAACAAATTCAGCTTGGTTCCTGGAAGAGATGTGATGGGTTATAACCACACAGAGACACAGAATCTCAAATTGTATATAGCTTCAAACAACTGCATGTCTTTTAATACAAGGCATAAAAATGTTAGTATCCTTCTATGGTACATCAAAACTAATTTTCTTATCAACTTTGTTAACGATCCTCATCAACAACAAAAGAATCTCTCATTGATTCAAACATTGATTCAATCAGAATCAGAATTTCAAGTCAGAAGCACGTTAGGTTTAAACATTAAACATGCTGATTGAATCATCAGCATGCATGTTTAAGCTGATATTTTATTAACAAAAAATAACTTAGGACTGTTCTCTACAATAGGGGACATAAATCACACACCAAGCTCCAGTAAAATATCTTTCACTAATTTTAAAAGACTATGAAACAAAGTGAGGTATTATAAGTAAGAACTTCAGAAACAAACAAAATTCCACAGGTAGGTTAGATGTTGTATCTGTATTTTAAAATATTCCAAACCCAGTAATTTTCAGTAGGAAGGACTACAAAATGCTTGTTGTTTAAAAGAGCAGATACAACAAGAAGTCTAATTAATAAGTCTAAAATAACAACTTGAAAACTGTTCCATTACTGCTTTCATTGTTTTCTGCTTAACTTGCCTTTGTTCCTTTCTACTAATGTGTTTCATACCTTACTAAATCAAAGAACACTTAAACCAAAGCCCTGAAAATCTTAAAGCAGAAGTTAATGTAATGAGGCATAGCAATGCTGAGCAATGATATAGGTTAAATGTTCAAAACTCTTTATTACGCTGATATATGTTTTCTTGGAAAACATTCAAGTACGAACAAACCAAGGTATATAAAGCAAAGCAAATATAAAGTTACAATTGCATAATTACCTGGGAAATCTTGCCTAATGAAGTTTTCTAAATTTTCTCTTATATGTTCTCGAGCTTGATCCTCCACAATATTTGGAGCAAAATCATCTTAAAAAATAAAAAATAAAAATAAAAAAAGAGACAGTAATTTAGGCAAAATGATCTGTAGAAAGAGTCTACAGCAAAGATTCGTATGAAAAAATTCAGGGGTTTACAGCAGGGGAAGGGGGAGATAAAAAGAAGCAAGAGAAGATTCACATGTGAACGAAAAAAAGCAAGGATGAAGTAGAAGAGAAATACCTGTTCAAAGAAAAACATTAATTAGACAAATAATGCATTTTGTCTGGTCAGAAATGGCGAGAGAGAAAGGAGGAAAGTTGTGTCACTCTGAAAAGAACAAAAGTGGAGAAGTGTTACAAAACAGTATTTTGACTCCATTTTTATTAGAACACTGAAGTCTTTGTTTACTAGAATCCACAAGTTAAGTACCAGTAATGAAATTCAATGTACACAGACATGTAAAAGCCCCAGTTAAAAAACTTATCTAAAATTAAACTCTTAGAAACTATATTAAGATGCCTAAAGGAGTAATCAGCCAATGCATAAAAGATAAGCCTAAACATTTTGTATTCCCCTAGATACACACTACGCAGTAGGCCTATAAAACTGTTAGAATTCTACAATCTGTACCATTGGATTCAATGAAGCAAATCACAGAATCATCTTGGTTGGAAAGGACCTTTCAGATCATCAAGTCCAAAGTCCAGACAAATCAGCCCTCTCTATAATACCATTAGCCATTATTTTTTTGCAACTCTTTTTTTACCACACAACAATACTCAAAGGAAAAAAACTTACGGTAGCATTGGACACAAACTTGATCTAGAATAACTGAAAATTTGGGTGTTAGCGCTGGCAGCGGATCAAGCTCAATTTTCTTGAAGTCTTCTGGACAATCCCTCTTTAAATGACCTTCCCGTTTGCACAAGCTACACACTACTGTAGGAGACTGCATGAACAGAAAGCAAGATTGGTTTTTAAAAACTATTACACTTGAATGAATTCGAGTAACACTTTCATATAACTGAAAATAGAACATAAGCAATATGTTCATGTTCTCATACAGCTTGCTTACCTTGCCCTTTGTAAAAGCTGCCTGACTGAATTCATAAAAAAGTTCAGATTCCAAACACTGTTCTATTGCTGTGTTCTCTTCAAAAAGGCTTCCCTTCTCAGCAAGATCCTCTTGACTCAAGTTGATTCTTAGAGGCACATCCACATTTTCTTCAAAATTTTTGTTCTCATATTTATTGGGGATGGAAAAATCATCTTCTTCCTCTGACAGTGCATAGTCATCTCCAGATCCCGTGTACGTGTCATGTAGTTCATATCCAGTTCTTATGTTAACACCACACTCTCTCTGATTTAGAAGACTTGTTTCTTCCTCCACTTCCTCCTCCTCATCTGAATTAATCATGCGGGATATTTGACTCTNGATTCATCCAGTTCATCAGTACCCTCAGTGCTCTCCTCATCAATGTTAATCTTGTCATCCATTATACCACTGCACTCTAAGCCAAACTCATCACTCTCTGTAAATGCAGCATTTTGAAAACCTTCTAAGTCTGAAGTGCTACATGTCTCTATATCATGCTCATTCACTGTAACAGGGAGATCTCCACTATCACTGTCTTCATCTATTCCCTGCTCAGTAGTCAAGATATTATTCCATCTTTTTGGTTGTTCATGTTCTTCCTCTTCCTCCTCTTCTTCATCTTCATTTCCACTCTCTGTCTCTTCACAACTTGGTTTAAAATCCTCATTATCTCCAGAAATAACTTCCTCAATTATACAGTCTGAATCTTCATGGGCGACACCCAAATGACTGATATCATCAGCCACTTCTTCTGTGAAGCTTTCTGAGTCATCACACAGTTTTGAAGGATCAATTCTATGTGCCTGGGGCATACCTGTAGTCTCCATTACATAATCTTCCAGTACTGATGTGTTCGCTTTACCATCCAAGTTCCGCAATTCAGAATTTTCATGCTTCATAGCATCTTTTCCATGGTCCAGCATTTGGTATTTCTCTTCATTGGTACTTGGAGAGGATTTTTTGCTGAATTTTGCACCTTTTTTATGAGGCAATGCAAAATACTTGTAAGTTGCTCTCAGGCAGTGAAGAATATACTCATACATTAGCTGGCTGTTCAGGGTTCTTGCCACATTCCTTTTGACTGAATATGGGTCTAGTAAAAAGAAGAAGTGAGCAAGTAGTGCAGGAGTTAACTTTTTTTAAAAAAAGAATACACTTATATCCTTACAAAATTTGAACACAGTACTGTTACTCTAAAACATTGTTTAGGGACACAGATCTATGAGTTATGCTGAAGACAATTTTCAAGTTTGCTTAATTGTTTTTGATAATGTTGAAAAAATACTCAAAAAACATATGATTAGATGCATGCTTTTCAAAACATTCTACTATGTTGGGAATCACAGTCCAATATTGAAAAATTCTAAGTTATTACACACAACTTCAGTAGCCAAGACAGTATGCTAGAAAATTAAAGTAACAGTTCTATGAAGCTTGTTGATACATATACCTTCCACAGCAATGCGCTTTTTGGGCCACTCCTTTGATTCACGAGACACTGTGTCTTTGAGTCGTATGCTAATAACCAAATCAGCCATATTGAACTCCAAGGCATAGAAACGAAGCAGTTCTACCCACAGCTGACCAGCAGGTACTGAACACCGCTGTCCTGAATCAAATACTAAGGGAACCTGTAAATGACAGAAGAAAAGCTTAAATAATACTTAATGCACAGGTGTTTAGCTGTTACACTTTCCTGTACTCCATCTGCAACGTAGTATTACAAAATGTATAGTTGCTTCTCTTCTTGTGCAATTGCAATAAAAACTGCAAATAAAAAAAATGGAAGAGAGAGTATAAACTCGGATTATAAAATTTACAGATGAAAGGCTACAGTAATGGTAAGGAATAGCATCAACAACAAATAGCTATTACCTATTTAAGTGCCATAGTTTATAGGTTCCCAAGAGAATATCACATCTAACCTAACTGGACAGAATGGAATATATACCCTATTTTTTTAGCAAAGCCTAAGCCATGTTGTTAACTGGCACATAATGTTGTTATTAAATAACTAATCTGTAAGGATAGTTTAAAGCTAAAAGGAAATATTTTTCATATGCTTGACCTAATTCTGAGATAAAATTGCTTCAACTCTACAATCTATTCTCCCCTGGCAAATTAAAACCCAAGGTCCTATGAAACAGTTTGAAATGACACCTAGTTTCCTGATAGCTTCTTAGCACCAGAAGGTAAACATAGAAAACCTTGTACCAAGCAGTTGTATAATCTCTCAGTTCAGCTCATGGTTTTGCAACAAACAGAGAGCAAAACCAGAAGATGGTCCTGTGTTCAAGAACTGCAATGACTCCTAAGCTACTACGGAAGGAAATTAAATAGTTCAGACCTTGCCCCTTCGAGGGGAAGTTTCTTGTGGCAAATCAGAATCGTCAGTGGGGTTATGCTCCCAAACAACAGCATCATTCTCAACTTCCTTCAGATGAAAATTAGTTAATTTGTTTAATGAGAATCCTCCAATCTAAAGGAAACAGAAAAAGAAACATACAGCCAAATATCATGTGAACGTTAAATCTTATTCCTCCCCTCTCATGGTAAGCTAAATTAAAACAGAACAGTTTAAAAATAGCTGTTCCAGACCTAGAATAGGATCCAATTTGCTTCTCTCTTCTCCCTATATTTCTCTACAAAAAGCTGACAAGAGGTCAATGCTTTTGGAAGGGTATCCATACATCATAGAAACTTGGCTTTGCACAATGCAAGCATAAATATATATTTTTTAATTATATGGCCGTACATTATAGCATGTTTCTTTCATTCAGTGCAGACAGAGGAGAGGCTTTGGGAATGAGTCAGTTGTGTACTGAAGGAAATTGTTAACTGCAAGGCCTGTGTAATGGGTTATGGAAACTGGAACATGCACACTGCATACGACGACTATAAGAACAAAAATGTGTGCCATGAATATAACAACTGAACGCTGACCTAGAAAGCTGGATATTGGACATGTCCTTCATACAATTCTCGGTATTAATTTTCATTTTCAGCTTCTAAACCCAAGAAATATATGCTCTAAACATCTAGTGTAATCCTTTGGGCAGATACCAAACCAGTGTCCTCCCCAACTGTGGTCTAAATTTTAAAGAATTTGATGTAAAAGAATCAAGACTTTCTTTTTTTCTTTTTTTTGATGTAGCTACATAAATATAAAGTTTTCAAGAATATGGAAGAAAGGCTGAAGAAATGAGGAAGCTGACTGTTATGAAGTGCATTAGTCAATGTCCAGGTCTCCTTACACACAGAAGGGGCAACAGAATACTTAATTCAGTGACTAGGATTGTGGTTTGCATCCTTGCAGCCAAGCAAACAAAGGTTAGCTGCAGTCTGTCTGAATTCACATTCTTTCTGAATTCCTGAAGAAATGGCTGGCTTGTGGCTTGCTCAGAATAGCAAGAAACTGACAGATTACACACCACCACATAGGATTGGTCCTCTCATTCATACTATTCAGGGTATTAATACACATACCCATGATCCCAAGTAGACAGGTAGAAAAGGCTCTTTCCTCTGTTGTAAAAAGAAAATAACCATTAAAGCGAACACATATGGTGACAAGCCTCCCTCTTCAGGACGATCAACACAGCACAGCTGTAAAAATAAATTCTGCAGTTATTAAGGTTGCAAGTGATAACATGAAAAATTTTCTTTTAAATGCTGTTCAGAGGTCGGTCACATTAAATACTGACAGAAGCTCAAATCTTTGAGCTCATACAAGATGGACTTTGTTCTCAAGGCCTGCTGCTTTACTGGAGTCATGTTATTAACACAATACTTTCAGTGTGAGAGCCATGGGATGCAGACTGGTAAAACAGACAGCATACAGCACATTTGCAAAAATGATGGCTCATTTTATGCAGCTATAGTACAAGTCAAAAGTTTTTTAAGCTTTTTCTTAAATCATATATCAATTGCAGGCACACAAAGTTTTGGAAGTGTTCCTTAAATTCACAGGAAAGTTTGCATGTGGGAATAAGCAGCTTTTTCCTTTCATTTTTTTCATGATGGATTAAATTTATGTGAAACTGGTAATTCCATTTCACGTATATTCCTCTGACTTGTTTGGTAACAGAGCAGGATACTTAAAGTCTGTACGCCATTGGCTGAAACTTAAAATTCCACTTTCGTTTATAAAATTTACAATTTATAAAAAAACCTTTTCCCAGCTCTTTTTCTAAAGACAGTTTCAACAACTGTTCTAAACCATATCTACAGTTTAACCAGCATACTATCAACATTCAGTCAATATTTATTCACAGATGGAGGAAAACAAGTAACTCCTACCTTTGCCCAATACCTGAAGGCAATCACTAAAGGTACTACAGTAGGCTCCAGTTTTCCAAGTGTAGCCAAATGGTTTGTTGTCAGACAGGCATTCTCATTCCCTGCACTCACTTTACAAATAAGGCCACTAAAAGCCAAAAAGAAACAAAGCAAAAGATCTTGGAGGTTTTTTAAGAACAGCCATAGGTCAAATAACATCTCACAAAACAGTGTAGCTGAAGGCTGTTAAGAAAGACTTGGCAGCCTCTCAAAGGCTTTTGAAATACTTCAAAAGATGCATGACAAACGAATTTGATTAATGGTTATGTTGACGATATAGGCGTTAATTCTTTTCTGTATAAGTGTTTTCAAACACAATTCAAGTTTTAAGTATTTGTTTCTAATGACATTTCACTGAACTAAAACAAGTTAACAGTACTGATGAATCAAAAACATCTTCCCATACCACACCCATCAGAAAACAGGTTCTATGCTACTTCAATAGAATAAGAAATATTTTCATCAGTGAAAGATCAAGGTAGCAGCAGATAACTGGTAACATTTCTATATCAGTAGTTGTTTGTAGAATGTTTCATGAATCTTAAGTGATATCCATTAAATGGGCAAAATAAAATGTCTTTTACTTGTTCTCAAAATATTAGCAAAGCTAAGTAGCTGTTCTTGCCCCTGCAGAAATCCATGGTTTAAATATGGTATTTACATGACCCATAAGGAAGGAAAGTTTCTGCTTAAGCAGTTATCCCAAATGGAAGGGTAAGGGTACATGCTGGAAGCCATAATGGTTGAAGGGATTGGGAAATACACAGCTGAGGACAGAACAACCCTTACCCTCTTATTCTAGGCTAGGAATGACTTGCCCA
This sequence comes from Pedionomus torquatus, assembly GCA_013398155.1. Taxonomy (NCBI): domain Eukaryota; kingdom Metazoa; phylum Chordata; class Aves; order Charadriiformes; family Pedionomidae; genus Pedionomus; species Pedionomus torquatus. The sequence continues at coordinate 12,104 of VZRU01019693.1, read as the reverse complement.
TGAGTGTTAGTTTGTGTTTCAAGATCCATGGAACTGTAATAATTTAGTACAGAAACGTCATTTTTTCAGATGTTGGTACATATAATTTACACTGCTATATACTATTAGAACACAAAGTGACAACTGAGACCTTTGCTTTTCTCTGCACACCACCACGGGTATTCTAGCATGGAAATCAGCATCAACTTCCGTAAAAGACTCTANGACTCTAGGTGGGAGAAAGAAAAAGAAGCCACATTAAGTATGATGTTGACAAAATGTATGTTGAACTAAAGGAGTACAGATAGAACCTCGACTTCTTAATGGAATTACTAATTTTGAAGCAAATAGCTCAGTATATCTGATCCTAATCCTGCCACTTTTAAAGCAAGTTTTTTCCATATATGATGGGAAGAGTATGGTTTATATTACAAGCATGGGTAAGAAAATTCTCAGGAAAAAAGGAACTTTTCAAAATTCATATACACAGTAGGTATAGTTAAGTAGGTATATTTCCATTAAGTGCTGGCTTCAGTAATCCAGGCATACAGGCAGACCAATAACTCTACAAAACAACGTTAGTTTGAAGGATGAAAAAAACCCCAGAGTGTTATGTCAGTACAGAAAGAAAATATCCAAGTTTGCTTTCCCTGGTAATCTAGAAATGTAAGTATAGAACAGGCTGACTGACAGAACATAGTGTCTTCTTGCAATGCTTAATTGTTAATTTTTCCCCCTCTTATTCTTTCTGTAGGTTTCCAAATACAATTCAGCTACGTTTTTATCTTAGCACTGAGAAAGTACAAATGCCACTGCAGTCCCCTCTCCAAGTAGGATTTTATTGATCTCAACTGGGTTTAGTTTTTGATGCCTCATTGTTTCACTGGGCCAGGTAGAGAGGAAACTATGAAAGAATTTCAGATACCCCACTCAAAAATTCAGAAATAACACGGTTTTCTTGATGTTACCTGCCATTTGTACACCTGCCTTCTTTCAAAAAGATCTTGCTTTTGTCACTGGGCTACCTCCAACACCTAAATGTATCTTCTGACTCACAGAGAAAGGGTTTGCACAAGATGTTAATGTAAATATTCCTTGCTTTCAAAGTACAGTGGAGTTACTAACTTCTTATGGGATCTTGGTCTTCATTCCTCCAGTCTGGCTGAACAGTAACACCATTCTCAAAACCCATAATGGTTATTTGACCAGACAAGAAGAATGCACATACAATGGGAGTGGGGGTGGCAATGAGAAAAAAAATAGATCAATAAATATATGCATGTTTAATATACATATTTGGAATCATACAGTCTGATTTCCCAACTGTAGGCATAAAGCAAGGCAAGAAAGTAGTAAAGCTACTTTTTGCAATCTGCATTTAAAAATATTGAGTTTCTTTCTCATTCTTTCATTTTTAGCCTGCGTCTGCTTTAATTAGTTTGACTAAGGGCATTTTGTTAAGATCTTAGACTTCACTTGCCTGTATTAGTGCATAGAGCTGTATTCATTACCTGAATAAACAAACGTGTCTGTATACATTCATTTATACATGGCCTCACCGCACTAGCAGGCATGTGCACATAATTATAGGAAACTAGACTACAATCTGAAATTATGTTACCGAGTTTCTGATTACATGTTAGAGGAGCTTAGGGTGCTCTTTCTACTATACATAACTAATAGAACAGTCTGGGAAAAGTCTAGAAAACTAATAGAACAGCCTATCTTAAGTCTTACAATGGGGAAGAAAACCTCCCACTAGGAATTTCTCATATCAACACAAATTACGAGACTTCATTCACCACAAATGGAATACCAAACTAAAGTTAGTGCTAAAGTATGTTTTGCCAATGCATTATTTCCTGCAGCATTTTTCAGTCTCACATCTTTCTAAAAAGAAAGAACAGCATATGGTTTACCTGTTCAACAGAAGAGGAATTCAACAATACTAATCAGTAACAGTTTAATACGATTGTGAAGGCAGCAATATTTTCTTACCACTGTTCTGGAGACTTTCTTGAACAAGTAAGAGGACATCTGGTTGAGCCATCTGTCAATAAAAGTAACAAAGCTATTTTCATAGCTATAGAAAAGGTGATTTCCCACAATTCAGAAAAAAAATTAAAACATTCCCCCAAGCCACTTTTTTTTTCTTCCAGAGAGGGCAGCAAGAAGGTAACAAAACAACAGCAACTGAGAAAAAAAAATTTCTCTTCATCCTTAGAAGGATCATTCATTGCTAAATTGTATAAAAAGGAATGTACACTCTGCTCATTTTGAAGAAAAACCACACCAAAGCATGGGCAACTGTAAGTCAAGCTATTTTAACCTCTACCAAAGACTTGGTTGCAGAAGAAAAACACCAACAGAAACACTATTTCAGTGTGCTTAAATACAATTGACTACTGACACAGTAGATCTAGCCCACACAGTGACCATAGTCTTTTAAGTTACATGAACTTTATGAAATTGAATCTTTTTTTTCCATACAACATTTCCACCTGTGTTTCCTAGAACAAATGCTAAATTTTAACCATGTGGCTGTTAAGTCAGCTACAGAAGGAATAAGTTTAAATATGAAATCAGAAGTTTTTCAGTCTTGAATTTCTTTTCAACATGCAAGCACAAAGATGTACAGAAACAACTAGCATGACAAATCAAGACTTTACATGTAAATGTTGTAAGATGGTTTCACAGCTCAAAAATAACCTAGCTATCACAAACTGATAAAATCATGGAAGCATCACCTAATCCAGGTGTAAGAGAAGACAAATAATGATCTGTCTCACAGGACTGCAAGCAGCACAGATGTTTTCAGAGTTTCAAAAGGAAGATTCGATAAAACACAAAGCTGTATTATACTGCCTGATGATGACTGTTGTTTGAAGCAAGGAATGCTATTTTAAGACCATTTAATGGAATAGCTGTTTTGCTCAATGTGTTTATATAAAAAATGTTACTACCACACTAAGGTATATTTAAACTACAATGTACACAAAGATGCGAATATTCAAAAAAAAAATCACTTCATAAAGTGGTCTTACTTACGCTGGCAGGAAACTGGATATCTATGTTTATGTCTGAAGTTTTGAAACCAAACCTGCTATATGAGGAGCCATACAGTCTTAATGAGCACTCTGCAACAAAAAGAATGATACTGCATTTACTCTATACTGAATTCTAAGTCTGTAGCTTCTTTACAGTGTTGTCAGTAGACCTTAAAGGTACATCTAGTTTTGATAACCACAGTAAATAAAGAGTCTTCAAACAGCACAGAACTGTTACTAAGTCCTGCTTTCCATGTTGTTGCTCATGAAAACTTCCTGTGAAGGTCAAATGCTCCCCACATCCTGTTAATTTTCACTTTTTACTAGAGGTCTGGTTTGGGTCATGAGCAACACTGTAACTTAATTCAGGGTTATATTGTCACATTATGTCATTCAACAGACTATCAACTAAATATGCTGTTTTAGCATTTAGGTAGCCAAAGCTTTTAATAAAAGTTTTCACTTTATGAGCTGTTATGGGTTGTCCACTTTGTTTTGGTTGTGTGTTTTGGGTATTTTTTTCCTTTTTAAAGTTGGTATATCTAACATTTAAAAGAAACTGCAAATAATACCTGGTAATTTTTGACGCAGCAAGCTTTCCATCGCTGTTTTAATGTTGAGCCTTTCTTCTACATCTTCACTATTTAAGCCAAACTCCTGCACTACATTTTCAATAGCAACGCCAATAGCTTGTATCTGGGAAGGCGTCGGAGAAGGCAGAGCGGTCAGCAACTGTTCTTCTTGCTTTTCCTTTAAAGACAATAATATTGATGTTTTAATGATATGTTTTGAGTTGCTTAGTATGCTAGAATGAATGCCTCCAACTCAGACAATGGTGGTAATTGGAAGCAAGAACATCAAGAGAGAAACTGTGACAGGAACGAAAAGGTAGATATCCCAGGAGGCGTCAGTAATTTTGCCAAGTAACATGCCAAATACTCACATGTATTTGGAATAGTAAAGAAAAAACCTCACCCATTCTTTCATCCCCTGCAAAGTTGAAAGGGTAACAGTTAAAGAGGAAGAAATAGAAAACATGCATTGCAGTTTTGTCTACTCCAAGCTGAGAAAGTAGAAGGAAAAGAAGATATTAAAGAAAAGTAAAATTGAGGTTTTCCTGGAAGTTATTTTGATGTTTGTTAAAACCTTTTTCCTTTACATATAAAGAGGTCTGTATTACTCCACCATTCTTAATTTTTACAATATTTCTGAACTGAAACATTCACCCTGACATATAAGTTATAATTACTAATTCTGCCATACCAAATATATTTGCTTGTTGCCCTTGAACTGATGGAAACTCTTCACTGAAATATATCAATGAGATATACACCAAGAAGAATACACTTAACTCATCTACAGGGAGAATTATAGAACAGCAAAACAGAAGAGTCAGTTGGTACAGCATTCCTTAGTGTACTTCAATCACAAAAAAAAATACTGAGTTATTTTAAATAAGGACTTCTTTTAATAACAATAGGCATGAAAAAATACAAATTTAATTCCAAAGATGGAAGTAGATGCAAAGTCTAGGTCCCAAGTTTTTACCAGTATGACTAAATAATAGAAATAATAGTTTTTAACATTCAAACACAGTAAAAATAAACATGGAATGATCTAGAAGCAGTACAGTTTCATTGTCATTAGTAGGATAGAGACAGATTCATAAATCTGCATTTCATAACTCACCTTCAGGCTCTTCTTGTGTCTTTTCTCTTTAATATGCTTATGAGCAGAAGGCACCGACTCAAGCAAAATGTCACACAATTTGCAGGTGTATTTTGCTGATGGGTAGCATCGAGGTTGCTAAAATAAAGATAGTAAAAACTCCTAAAAATGTAGAAAGATATCACCTTCATTTCATTCAATACACTTGCTAAGTTGAATGACTAATTTTGAAATGCAGAAATATTTACTTTAGCTTTCCTAACTCCATCTTTACAGTCAAAGTTCACATATCAAAAATAATGCCAGCAGAATAGTGGTACTAGATCAAACACATCACCTTGTCTTTTACAGTAGAAAATACCCAGTGCTCATGGAAGAATATATTAACCAAATAAACATGCAATAAAACTTTTCAGTCCATTGCCCCAGCATCGAGTGATATGATGTTAATTCATGAACTAAAGGAGCGTTTTTTTTGTGCTAAAGTTGCTGCCAAACTAAGACTTATTATAGTAAAAAACGAATAATAATAAATCTGTCTTCTCTTGACAACTTATTAACAGCACCCATTTTGTGCATTACATCAATTCTATAACTACAGTTTTCCATCACAGAGAAATACCTAGAAGTGTACCCTCTATATTGTATTTACAGATAGGAAAATAAGAGAGGGCTATACAAGCAAAGATAGTGGTACCTTCTTTAGTCTATAAATGCAGTCACGCTTCAGTCGTTCTTCAGCTTGCTGCAACCCTAGGAGTTCTTTTGCTGACAGCACAGATTCATCTATGACTGGACCATCCACCTCATCTTGATCATACTCATCTTGTCTAGTTCTTCTTGATCTTCTTGGTTTCCTAAGCTTCATTTCTTGTAAAGAGTTAATGAAAGCAAATATGTCAGATAACTTCAAAATACTACAGAGCATTTTCTTTGTTGTTTTTTTCAATTACCATTCCACTTATGTGGAAGTCAAATACAAAACAGATCATATACCCTGCAGTTTCATAATCTGTTCTGTGCAAGTTTGATAACAGCAAGACTGTATATTTATACCATAATCTATAGTACCTTTGTTCTGAACTACTAAAACCCATTCAGATCACTGATGTTAACTAGATAGCTTTGTTAGAAGTGGCAAAAAAATAACACTAAATACAATAGATTTCACTGCCTAGTTGAGACATAGCTGTTGTCATTATGATGAAAAGGTAGAATAAATCCAAACATTCAGGATGCCTAGTCAGGCTTAGAGAGATAAGCAAGCTGGAAAGTGAACTGATCTGCAGATCACTATAAATATCACAGAATCAGTAAGCATAGGCTAATCTGAATGCCTTGTAAGAGCTAAGAGCACTGCGATATAACACTGACACAGCTTAGATGACATACAGCAATTTATTATCACCAGGAGTAACTGCCTGTTAATGCCACTTGCCTTTCAGTTAAACCGGCATGTGGATCAGTATTGCCTTCATATTAGTAAATAGAAAAGTGGAAAAAAAAACCAACAAACCCTATTTGCTACGTAAGTCAAATGAACTTACTAAGTATTTGCATACATTGCTTAATAAAGCTATAAAACTGGCAAAATAAACATGCTTAGGAAGTAGTTTGTTAAGTTCACAGCAGAAGTTCTGGAACAAATTAATATAAATGCCATGTCTACTTTCAAGCAAACTTTGCTATCACTTTGAAGCGGGAATTCCTAATGGTTCAAAGAATACCTGTAAAAATCATCTCAGGAATGAATATATGCAGACTACATTTCACATGTGACTTCAGATCACATCTTATCTTTCACTTGAACAGCTATACAAGACACTCAGATGCACAGAATTTCTAAAGTTCACTGCTTCTGAGAAAGTTTACACAACTTCCTTAGACTCCAAAACCCTTACCATAGCATGAGTTTTTAATTTGTAATAATTATTAAAAAAAAAGATAAACCACCTGAATATGCTTACAAAGTTCTTTCCTGCGATCAGAAGTTTTGCCTCTAACAATTGGCAAAAGGGAAACAATGTGGTTGTTTCATAAGCAGCATGCTCGCATTAGTGCTGTAAACAGGGCCAGAACAAGAACGGCAGTATAATTTCTTTCAATATCAGCCCAAGTTTATGCTGGAATAAACAGAAGTAAGGCATAACAGGTTGCAGGGACAGTACTCCAAATAAAGCTCCAAGGAGCAGAAACAAAAAGTTTGAGTCCCTGGACCTCATACATCCCTTCTATTCTTCATGCTGCCTCTCCAGCTCAAACTCGTAAGACCTACCATAGCTGTTCAACTACATTTTTACTGATCAGCATAGACAGAACTTGCACAAAAATGTGTACTAAATGAATGTCTTTACTTGAAAGCATGTGACAACTACCTACTTACCAATTATTTATGTAACCACTAAGTAACTTAAAAAAATTACAAAGTAAATAAATACTGCTAATATTTGGCAGCTACAGTATTGATGACTTAATTACAGGTTAAGGAATAATTAAGGTACTAAAGACAAGTTAAAGTTAAAGCTCCTGCAAAAAAAAATCAGTGTTTCAGATTCAGCAAACTCTGTCCTCCTGAGCTGCAGTAAGAAGGTGCAAAGCTAAAGGAAAGGGACGACTGCAAAAGAGATTCCAAGTAAAAGGAAATGCTAAACCAAACATTTTTAGTAACTGTTTGCTACTTGACAAAGAATTAGGGGTTTTGAAAGGACCTCCAGAAGTGAGCTATGCCATGCCTGTGCTTCACAGTTGCATGAAGTTAACTTTGTCAGTCTTAAGCAACGCTCAAAGCTGTTCTTAAAGGCCTTTGGGTACATACTCCATAAGCTGTCCAGAAAAACCTCTCCAGTACTTCCCCAGATTTACTATTAGAAACTCTCAGTTTATCCCTCATCTGAACCTTTCTTGCTCAATTTTAGCCCCATTGCTTTCTGTCCCATCTACTGGAAATACGCAAACTAGATTAGTAGCTTTTAAATACCTTTCTAGATATTTATAAATACTCTTTCTTCTCTGAAAAAATCCCACTACTTCACAACTTTTCCTCCTTTGCTTATACAGTTGACATTTCGATTTAAACATCAGCACTTGCACACATCTTTTGTATTTCATGCTATATGTAGGTCATTCCTGCAATTGAGCAGTTATTTTAATTGACCTTCCTGCTTTTCTGCATTCAGTTCCTACCAGTTTTGCAGCATATTCAAATTTACAAGCATACAATTAATAAGTATGCTGTCTTCATTCATCATCACAGTTGCGTAATAAACATTGAACAGAACAGAATCCTCATAGATGCTTGTTCAATGCTTCCTATCATTTAGACAAAGTCTTTGTTAAGTATTTTCTGAGTGTAGTTACTTAATTAGCTCTGCAAGTCTCTTATTAATTTCATCTAGAGAATTTTCCTCTAGTTTACTTACAGAACTGTCCCACAGGGATGTCAGAAGCACTGCAGTGCTAGTACCAGCAGTATTTACCAACTGCTTCTCCCACATCCATAGAGAAATGATCACTATTTTAAAGAAATAAATTGGAAGGACTTGACAAATTGTAATTGTAACATCTTGACAAGTCCATGTTTGCTACTACTTATCTCTTTGCTAGCTTTCAAACACTTATCAAAGGTTATATTACTTGTTCCAGAATGGATTCCCAAGACCAAAGTTGTAAACCATTTTTCAAATTCCACCTTTAAGAGACACTTGCCCTATCCTACACACCAGTACTTTACTTCTGAAAAAGTTCTCTGTTGAGAGATAATAGTTGTTTGGCTTAAGTAAATACATTTTAACTAGAATGACTTGAAATTACAACATGGTACAATTTATGCTGTTTGCTTAGCTTTACATAGCACAGCTAGATTTGCTGAAACTTCTAGGTTGCAATAGAGTTAATTTTCCTAATAATTTTCCTAGTGGCTGGTACAGTGCTGTGTTTAGTCTCTTGGTATAAGAAAAGAAGATGAGGAGGCTACAATTGTTGATTTGCAGTCTCTACTGACAAGGTGAGAGTAGTCAACAGCCCAGCGACATGGACATTGAAAAAGAATCAAATAAAGTGTTAGAAGACCTCAGACCAAAAATCACCATTGGACTAAGAGCCACGTGAACAGTGAAGGGCAAATGCACATATTGCAAGGGTATAATTGCTCAGGGATTTCTTTGTTTGAGGTCTCTCCCTCTTGGGGGGCATCAGTCTTAAGCTGACCTTGCTGCTGTATTTTTCAATTAAATTACTTATTTTTATAAAATCTGACACCTGAGACTCTGATGCAGGTTGAACCTAAACAAGGAGGGAGAGCACCCAAGAGACAAGCTACATGTACATGTGTGAGGAGTTGAAAGGGACACCAATCAGCCCACTGGAGCCACCTGTTGCAAAGGGACCCTGGTCCTAGCAATTAAAGACTTGGGTGCTGTGTGTGTACGTTAAAGGAGAAGTCACTGCCCAAGCATTCTCAGATATGATTGATGGTGGCTCCAAAAATCTACTTCAGTGAGTTTCTGAAGTTTCACAGGAAAAAAGTTCATTAAACCCAGAAAATTCAAAAACAAACTTGCAAAATTCTGCTCTGCTCTCTCCTCATCTGAGGTTGAGCTTAAGTGTGCAACTTCTAACAGTGAGAGATGCTGGCCACTTGCTCATAGCTTATCCTTTTAGTGACAGCTAATATGAAGGTAAAGGATACCTAATTCCTAGACCTTCTGTTATCAGCCAGCAACGGCTTTCTCAGCAGGAGTGCAGATCAACACTGTATTTGGCCCCCAGTCTTGACTAAAACAAGACAGATTTCTTGTTAACAGGCAGTGGTTCTGTGTTATCAGCACCTCCTCTGTGCTTTAGCCTTGCTTATTTTATCTAATTATATTATCTCCTTTAAAACTTCCTCTTTCTGCTTCTACCTACTTACACTTCCCTCTAGTACTCACATTCAATGAAGATCTTATGTTATTGATCACTTTCTCCTGCCTGTTCTTCCCCACATATCAATACTTAGGGCTTCTACTCTCATTATTAGTACCAATTGCCCATAGAATTCGATCTGTGTGGATAATCACAGAAGCACAGAATCATCCAGGCTGGAAGGGACCTCCAAAGGTCACCTAGTCCAACCTCCCTGCAGTCACAGGGACACCCCCAACTAGACCAGGTTGCCCAGGGCCTCATTGAGCCTCACCTTGAATATCTCCAGGGAAGGGGCTTCAACCACCTCCCTGGGCAACCTGTTCCAGTGTTCCACCATCCAAAACCATAATTAGTTTTATGATACTCCTGTATTACTGTTGCTAGTAGTATGTTCTCACAGCACCTACGAGGCATTGTTTTCAATCTTCATTATGATATGTTGTTACAGACCTCACTGGTAACTCCAAAATCTTACCCTGTATCAACTTAGATGAAGCATCAGTTTTCAGCCTTGACAGGTTCAATCATATTGTACCTGGAAGGCTGCAAACAGGGACACAACACAGATGCTGCAATCTACTGACTTCTACCACCTATAAACTTGCAAAGACAAAAAATGTATAATACAAGCTCTGCACCATCCTCAGTAGCAATTTGTTGAAAGTGTTGCAGTATAGTGCACTCAACAGTCTGCAATACAGGACAGAGCAAAAATGGCTCCTTTACTTTAGCAGTGAATCTTGAAATTGTACTTTTCAGTACACTGGATATAGTTTTCAGTATACTGGATAACACACAGACAACTGGATAGTTATATAAAATCAAACATGCTGATTACCAGAGCTTCCTTTCTGTATGTCTGGTGCATCTTCACTCATGAAGTCTTCCTGAAGTTGCCGTCTTATGTTTCTGTTTCCAGCCCCTTCCACCTCATGAAAAGAGTCCTTTCTTGTCCTGCTATGCACAGGAATCCATGCAACAGATCTGTATTCTCTCCAGTTGTCAGAAGCACCACGGTAGTCATCAGATACCCACTTCTTCATATGGTCTCTCTGGTTATCATTTAACTTCAACCCTTGACTGTAAGTTGTGTTTTTAAGTAAGCTTGGGCTACTTAAAACACTACGTGGCCCTCGCCTGGGACTGCTTCCATAATCAACTGGTGTTCCTTTTTTCTTTTGCAGGCTGGTATCTATCTTATTGCTATGGCCATTTCTGTATTCATCCATGACTTGGTAGTCTTTTTGTAAGGGACTTCCCTTTAATTCTTCTTGATGTAAAATTTCCTGATCCTTATTTTGTTTGGCAAAGGAAGGTTTTGCAGCATCTCCCATGGTTATTGCTGTTCAATTTAATGATCCCCACCTAGAAATGTAAAAGTTGTGTTTTAAAATCAGTCAAGTTATAAGCACTAGTTATTATTTGTTATAGAGATCTGAACAATCAAAGCCCTGGCTCTGTAATACCATCAAGGCAAGCAAGGCTTGACAAAAAGCAGAATTTGCTCCAGTCAAACAAAGAACAGTTTAACACTCAGCTAGGTGTGTTCTCTTAAAATGTCTAAAACCTATGGATGACTCACAATACACAGAAACAACCTATGGCTTTTTCGGGCATTAAAGTTTAGATGCCTTTAGGATAGATAACTGCTTTTAAGCCTTCACAGCGGAGTCTCTGGAAAGCTTTGGAAGAATGACCAAAGAAACTTCGTGGCATGTAAGATATCTAGGAGGCAATAATAAGGAAGGCCCTAAAGCCACTCAACATCACCTAAGTATTGCCTTTTCCCCCACAGTATATGCTGCTCACCTTGTTAAGAATGAAAACTGTGATCAGAGAGGCAGAGATTTAAGAGCTGAGTAGCAATTTATCAGGCAAATATGATACAACAATTAGGAAATTATGCTTCCCTCCTAGTGCACTCTGCACATTTTACCTACATCAGCATCATTCGGATTCCCATTACTCAGTATTAAGCACTCATTTCTCATACTATTTTAGTTTTCTCTAAAACGCCTGGACTACCAACTTGCTCTCCTCTGCACCCTCTAGTCACATGCATGTTATTAGTACAGAACGTTTCCAAGGAGCTGTAACTCCAATGTCATCATAAACCTGTGTAGATTATGAAGTGAAAGTTAGCTGGAAGAGACTGGAAAGCAGCCACATTCACATCAGTACTGAATATTGTTCGATTTAAATACAGCCACATACAAAATAAAAGTTTTCTCTTTCAAAAGAAACGTATGCACTTAAGGATGCAGAGAGCGCTGTAGGGCATTTACAAGGAAGCACCTGAACAGCGGGAAATGCCCTTTTGTTGTTTTTAACATGGGAGTAGGATACCTCATTCTCTTAAATATTTTTTTTTTAAGTTCTGCAGGTCCCAGAGACTCTCAGGCATCTTTATGTCTGCCTTCTATGGGCTTGAGGCTTTTGGTCCATCTTAAGCAGGAGATGTTTTCTTACTCTTACACGACTAACAGCACCAGTAGGACTCCTATC
>VZRU01019690.1:1881-38774 GCA_013398155.1 Pedionomus torquatus | reverse complement strand
TCTTCTCCAGGCTGAACAGCCCCAGCTCCCTCAGCCTGTCCTCACAGCAGAGGGGCTCCAGCCCCCTGAGCATCTTGGTGGCCCCCGCTGGACCCGTTCTAACAGTTCTATGTCCTTTCTGTGTTGAGGACTCCAGAGCTGGACACAGGACTCCAGGTGGGGTCTCAGGAGCGCAGAGCAGAGGGGCAGAATCCCCTCCCTGTCCCTGCTGGTCACGCTGCTTTTGATGTTGGCTCCATATCCACAGACGTCCAACATGCATAGTTGAGGTCTGAAAAAGCCCAGGAAAGGAACTTTCTTGGAGGTTGAAGCAAATCAAGGTGCTCATCCCTGGAGGTCTCACAGTGGATCGTTGGCAAAACAGGTCTTTTCGCTTGGCCCAGCACTCTCCCTCTAGACCCCGTTGCTTCTCCATCCCGGAGTGGAAAGATGGGCCTTTGGGTTTCCAGGAGTGTCACCACAACACTCAGTGGGAGTTTGGAGCAGGGGCTGCAGCTCAAACCCAAACCCCATCTCCATTTCAAGCTCTTCTTTCACATCAACTGAAGTCCTCAAACTGTGCCGGCCGCTAAAACTCTTTTAGGTTGAGAATGACTGGACGTAGGGAGCAGGAGAGCGAGTTCTGTTATGGCTGTTTGCTCTACACCTCTGTCTAAAACCACGAGCAACCTTCTGGTTGGCTTGGAAACCCTTCCACTCGTGTCCCCTCCGGGTGGGTTTCCAGCCGTGGCTCAGGGCTGCTCTGGCTGGGTTCATTTCTGCTCCATTTCAGAAAGCGCAGTTAGATAGAAGAGGCTTAACTGAAAAGTCAAATTACTGAGAAGAGCCGGTCCCGTTGTACCTCGGAGCGGGCCACTGCCTGCGTGGGAGCACCATGACCTCTGGTGGCCACACCGGAGCTGGCTGCAAAGGGCTCCCCAGGGCCCAGATGGCTACAAGAGATGTGCCTTAGGATAAAGAAGGTCTAACTACCTCCCTCAGCAGCTTTCTGCTGCCCAGCAGATGCACACCCCGTGGAGGGAGCCCGCAGAGCTCAAGATGTGAGCGTGCAGCGACCCGGCCCTTCCTCCATGGAGGTGGCAGAGATCCTGCCCTTCCACACTGGTTTCGTGTCTTAAGCTGCAGAGAGGAGCTCTGCAGACCACTTGTTCCACTCTGGACTTTGTTCTGGACGAGGAATAGACGGGACTGGCTGAAACTTGGGGTAAGCCAGACACGGAATGAGTAGGAAAGGTCTGTCGGGTAACATCCCTGGAAATCTGTTCAGATACAGGCGATAGATCTGTCTGCAGGGGGAGGAGCAGCTGATGGGGAGCTCCAGAAGCAAATTTAGATTCATGCAAGTACTCACAAAGCTTCTCCTTGGGCTTGTGTGTGCTCCCCAAGTTGGCTCCTGCCCTGTGGGGAATCTGGGGCCAGCGCGGTTGGGAAGTGGATAAGCACCAGCTCCAACGCAGCCCAAGTGAAGAGCCAAGAAGCCAAAGAGCAAGCTGGTTCCCTGCTGTGGGTTCAGAACTGGCCTTCCTTGGGCTCCCTACATGGAGGACAGGGTTGTTTAGAAATCCCTGCCCTGCAGAGAGCCCTGGCTGCACCAGAGAATTCAGCAGCCATCGGGGAAGCTCTGGAACCCCTCACCTGGGTGAAGGTGAGAGCCTTCTGGCCCTCTGGACTTAGGGCCTGGTTTTCTTGGTGACACTTCCAGGGACTTGCATAGAAGTCGGACTTCTTGTTCTTGCCTAAATGGAGAGGCAGAAGGGTCAGAAATGGCTCACGCCTGCAGCACGGGCCTGATTTTTGCAGCCCGTGTGCTCGGTGTCAGCCCTGCGAGCTGGGAAGCCCTTCTCCCACCCAAGCCTGTCACGTAGCCTCAGTCACCCGGCTCGGTCAGGAGACAGATACGGATCTGGCTGCGTCTGCGGACACGGCCGGGGGCCAGTCCCATCCACACTCAGGGCTCATTCGCTTTTCTCAGTGCCGAGCTCATCGTGGCTTGCTCTCCTGGGGTCAGCCCAGGGTCCCTCTGCAACACTGGCCCCAGACGTCTTTTCTCAAGGATCTCCCCCTGCCTAAACCCGACGGCTCTTCTTGACCCCCACCAGTATCTGCCGCCGATCGAGCAGCCTGTCCCACCTGTGATTTATTATACCACTGCTGGGGAAACACGTGCTGCCTGCGAGCGACCCTTGGTGGCCACCAACCGTCCCCTCTTCACCCAGCAGTGACATTCTCAGCTTCAAGGCACAACACGATGCCCCAACAGCACACTCAGCCTTGGCCTGACCTTCAGTTTAATTAGCCCCAGGATCCGAGGCTGTTGCATCACAGTTTGCTCCCAGTAGGATGTCCTTGATCGAGAGGAGTGTTGTGAAGTTACTGATTTCTTCTGTAAGTGGTAGGAAATGGTCACGGGCTGGTCCAGACCCATTTCTAGTTTCTGAAATGTCATTTCAAATAAGCATCATGTTCTGCACCTGCTTCGTGGAGCAAAGGATTCGGATGGGTACAGAAAATCCCACAGCCTTCCCAGCAGGGCTGTGCAGTTAGCAGAGCCACGACTGCTTCTCTAGTGACACAGAGCCACCACTTGCCTCCCCAGAGAGGGCCTGGGGCACCAGAGTCCCACCTCACTCAGCAATTCAGAGGTCTGGTCAGCAAATAAACCCCGTGTTTCACTTCTCTTTTCACAAGAGCTGTGCTACAGAAGAAAAGCGCAGCACTTGGCCAACAGGGACTTCACCCTTGTTTGATGGAAATTGTCCTTCAGCACCTGCTGCCTTTTTGCTCAGGAACGGAGGCGGCTGGGGTAGCCCCGTCAGCTCTCTGTGTAAAGTGCAGATGCTGTTTGGCGAGCACTTGGGCACCCGGGGACAGGAGAAAAGGTCCTGGTTCTCCTCCAGCATCTCTTGGGGGCTGAGGGAGGAACCACCCTGTGGGATGACGGCAAACGGTGCTGATGGGATGGAGGGGTGCAGCCAGCGAGGCGGCAGAGGGAGTGCAGGAAGGTTAAAAATCCTTCTGATGGGAGGGAGAACGATGCTGCGGGTGGTACGGAGGCATCCAGACCCTCACAAGAGACGTGAGGTTTGCCAGCACCGAGTCCTGCTCACAGCAGCCAGGGGGCATTAGCAGCCACGTCTCACGTTCTGATTTCATTTTCTAGGAAGAACTTCCCACAAATGAAGAGGTTCGGCGATTTTTGAGCTTGCAGCAGAACGGCGGTGGGCAGAGGCTGCGTAGGACAGGTAAGGCTGCTTCTGAACCCCATACTTTGCAAACAACTGATCCAGAAACTAGCGTAGCAGTCGCTAAGGACAGACTTCCCGTGTTCAGACCAGGCAGCACAAGGTCTTCTCTGAAAACCCTTGGGCTGATGGGGTGTCTGTGAAGGGACCTGCTACTGCCTGGTGCAGACACGGCGCATAAGCAGCAGCTCTGGACGCTGGGTGGGCTGCAGCATTCTACTGTCAGCCTACAATAAGCAGAATTACTTGCTTTGCTCTTCGCTCCAACTCCCAGCAGCTCAGCACCTCTCGGCCTCTTTATCCGTGTCAGTGTGTGCAACCAGCCAGCTGGATGGCTCCACTCGTGATGGATTTACCTCCTCACTGCTTTGACAAAGACACCGCGCGGAAAGGATCCAAACCCTGTGAAGAGTGGAGAAAAACACCCTGCATCCACCGTGTCCCAGTCACGATGGGACACGAAAAGATTCCAAGGAATGAATGAATTGACAGGCTGAGGGAGCTGGGGCTGTTCAGCCTGGAGAAGAGGAGGCTCCGGGGAGACCTTGGAGCAGCCTTCCAGGATCTGAAGGGAGCTCCAGGAGAGCTGGAGAGGGACTCTTGGTCAGGGAATGGAGTGATAGGACAAGGGGGAATGGTTTTAAACTGGAAGAGGGGAGATTTACATTGGATATTAGGAAAAAAGTCTTTGCTGTGAGGGTGGTGAGGCACTGGAACAGGCTGCCCAGGGAGGTTGTGGATGCTCCATCCCTGGAGGGGTTCAAGGCCAGGCTGGATGGGGCTTGGAGCAACCTGGTGTGGTGGGAGGTGTCCCTGCCCAGGGCAGGGAGGTTGGAACTGGATGATCTTCAAGGTCCTTTCCAACTCTAACCATTCTATGATTCTATGAAGAATAAATCTAATTTTCAGGAGACAGCCAAGAATGCAGAGTCAAGTGAATTCCTTCTGGGCAGAGGCCACCCCTTGGGCAGTAACACAGTTATAACGCAGGCACAGCTGCTGCTGGCAGGAAAATACACCACTAGGATGGTGCAAGGAAATAATCAACAAAACAGGTTTTCTAATTGGGAAAAGCGCTTTGAACAGGCTTCTTTAAAACCTGTTTGTAACCAGTTTGTCTGTCTCCTGAACTTCCTACCCCACCTAGTTATCTCTTCCTTCTTTTTTCGCAATTTCAAACATTCTGGAGTCGAGTCCAAAAGGAAGAACTTTCCAAGCATCGTGCTGCAGAGAAGGGCAGCAAAAAAAATGCTGTGGTGTGCCACGTTCTGGGAGCGGCTCCGGTGTCCCGGGGAGGTCACCAAGTGCTGCTGATCAGGACCAGGCCAGACCATCGCTCACGAGCCTCCTGCTTTCACGCACCCGCCTGCGTTTATGCTTATTTCTTCAGGTGATTCCCTTTCATCAGTGTTTTCCACTATCTTCTTTCCTCTGTTCGCCTTCTCTCTTCGGGCATGATCTTGGCCATGACAGAGGAAGAGGCTCAAGCAGATACAAAGAAGTAGGTGTTGTCTAAGGGGGTTTGGACAAACTGTCACCACCTCCCAGGCGGTGCTGCTGACGGCAGCAGACAGCAGTGCCAGCGCTCAGCGGACACCTGGGCACCGAAGCTGCCTTCATGAAAAAAGACCCTGAAGTCTGTTAAAACCGACTTCCCAAGACACACAGAAAAGAGCTCCCGTTGCTTCAGGTGGCAACACTGGTGGCCCAATCACTCAGTGCCAATTTTAACTCCTTAAAAAGCAAGCGTGCCCTTTCTTTCCACTCTTCTAAAGTGCCACTCGTAATGGCACGTGGGGACAGGGGCAGGACCAGCCAGCCCAGCTGTAGCCCTGGTTCCATCAAAGCACCTCTCAGTGAGCTCCAGTTTGGGGTAAAAATCTCACTGCAGTTCTTATCACCACCATTGATGTGAGAGACGTGGGAGGTATCAGGACAGCCAAGGATCAGCTAATCTCAGTGTGTTCCAGCCACACTGGAAAAAAAGTCCTGCAGGAAGAGTTAATGGGCCTTGTCTCTGGTCAGGAGAGACAGGGGACAGGAGTGAGCACACTCAGCAGTAAAGGAGACCAGAACTATTTCAGTGCACTGAAAGCAGAAACTGAAAGCCCCCCACCCCAGCTTCCAACAGGCAGTAGTGGAGTTTAAAGCTGGTGATGACAAAATTCAATTTAGGTGAGTCTAATTTAATGTGAACATTAGAGCTCCTGACAACTAACATCATCTAGATTACANGCCTGGCCTTGAACCCCTCCAGGGATGGGGCAGCCACAGCTTCTCGGGGCAACCTCTTCCAGTGCCTCACCACCCTCACAGCAAAGAAGTTCTTCCTAAGATCCAATCTAAATCTCCCCTCTTCCAATTTAAAACCATTACCCCTTGTCCTGTCCCTCCCCTCCCTGACCAAGAGTCCCTCTCCAGCTCTCCTGGAGCTCCCTTCAGATCCTGGAAGGCTGCTCCAAGGTCTCCCCGGAGCCTTCTCTTCTCCAGGCTGAACAGCCCCAGCTCCCTCAGCCTGTCCTCACAGCAGAGGGGCTCCAGCCCTCTCAGCATCTTGGTAGCCCTGAAATACTCCTTCCAACAATCTCATGTTAAACACGCACAGAGTCTATGAGGAGAACTGGAAAAAGTCTTTCCTTCTTGGTCTTCCTCGAATTATGATTTGATTAAGGAATGATGTTCTTTTTTCAGCAAAAAGCTCCAATTAAGTTAAGCAGCCACAGAGCTCAATATTGTTGAAAAGTGTGAGAACTGAGGCAGCCCCCCCGTGTACTCACACGGCCGGTTCTCACTGCCCTCTGCCACGCTGGCCTGGTTTTAGACAACTCTACGTTGCATTAGAGTATACATTATTAAAGGAGAACAAGAGAATTAAATGAATGAGTACTAAGTGGAAATACCTATTTTTATTACCAAACAATGAAACTGATGCATTTACTGTATTTGTTTTTTCTTTTAAAATTTTATCTTTTATTCACTCGTCACGAGCCAATAAGTTATATAAATCATAGTAGTTTTCATTTCCTTACTGAAGTAGTCAACAAGATTTTTTTTTCGTTTACTTATTTTGATGCTGACTTGGTAGCACGATAGATCTTTAGAAAGAACATATTGGTCTTGGTCTTTCCACAGAGATTCTTCCTGGGAACGCTACCTTTCTTGCACGGGTTTCCATGAAACCTCTTCTCCTTATGCTGCGCAGCACTGGGCTTCTCCGGGGGGCTCCGGCTGCAGCCGTTGCAGGGGTGAAGGCACTCGAGGCTGGGCAGGTCCATCCGCACCCAGAGAACCAGCCCAGTGGCCACCACGCGCCAGAGCCACCCCAGCCCTTCCACCTCGCCCCTGCTCCCGAAGGAGGCCGCCAATTACACTGAAGCTCCGTGCTGAAGGCAGGGGCAATGATTCCATTTGAGAGATGTTAAACCAAATACTTTTGTATTTAATTACGTTAAGAGATCCAGAAGGTTAAAACCGTAAGCAAATGCACAGAACGTCTGTCGATGACGATGAGCCGAGGCAGCCACACTGTCATCCCCATGCTTTAAACGGTGTCTAAAGCAACTTCTAAACAAGTACAATTTGGGATACTCATGTAGAACTTAAACAGTGATTTTTGCTTGTTTTACCTAGTATGAAGGGTTTTCAAACACTTCAGTAACTTATAACTAGTCCCACGGTTGCCATTCTCCCACCTGCTTCTCAGGAGAACAGGTTTTGCTTTCTATACCAAGAATAGATTTTTTTTTTCCCCCCAATAGCAATGCAATCTAGTCGTCACGGTAACACACAAAAGCATCCTAGTCTTGCTCCTCTTCGTCCCCATCCTCATCTTCATCCCCTTGATCTCCTGATTCAATATCATCTTCGTCTTCAACCTGGAACGCAGACAGACCCGCCGTGAGCGGTACCATCCCTTACCCCGATCCAACCTCCCGAAGGCAAGACCAGCGCTGGGGGAGTGGAAATCGGCCCCAAGCCAACCTCAGATTCCCCAGCCCTATCCAGCAGCACTTCGTAAAGGCAACTGCTGTCATGCCACGCAATTTCTAACTTGGCTGCTGAGGATGGCTGACTCCAGCACCACCCGTTCTTCCCAGTACATCCCAGTAAGGATATAACCATATACCATATGGTTGCATCAACCAAAACCCACATTCTTCACCGAACAGATGAAGGAAGAAAACACATCTGCCTGGGGCTTTGCGATGCCAGGAGTGAAGCTGCTGGAGTCTTCTGCTTTAAAATCGCTTAAGTAGGGAGAAAGTCAGACTGAAGGATTCCTCGGCTACGCTTACGGGATCTGCGCTTCCTACAAATACTGCTCCGTACAAATAATGCCTCTGCCCACCAGAGACTCCTTAAAACTCTATTCCTGCAGCTGAAGTTAAACCCAATGACTGCCAACTGCCAAGATGCCACCTTCCTTTACAAAGGATTACTTAAATGACAGAACGCTTGTCTCCTGACAGGAGATGCAGGCTCAAGCCTGGCGTTGGCACCACAGCTGGTTGTGCCCACCTTAGGTCCCACCTCCAGATACCAGTCACAAGGACTCCTCAAAGAGACTGCCCAGAAGATGAGTCTCCCGGGCACTGCCCGGACAGCTTGCAGCACTGCTTAAGGAACGAGAGATGCCTCACCAGACCTACTGGGTCAAGTGCTGCCAACCCCTGGGCACCGAGAACTCACTTGAGCTGTTGTTTTGCTCACCGGGACACCGAGATCCTTCAATTTGATCTTCAGCGCTGATAGTTTCTGGTCCTGGTCAGCCAAAAGCACCAGAAGGTCGTCCTGTTCTTTCTTTGACTCTGCAACTTCTTGCTGAAGTTTGCTTTTCTCATCTTGCAAGATGGCAACTGTACTACTGGAGGAATCCAGGTGCTGTTTTAGGGATTCTTTTTCCTCGGAAAGGGCTTTGATTTCACTCTGGCAAGAGGAAAAATCCCAGTCCAGGTTACACCATGAGCACAGAACAGCCGAGGCCTCCTTTCCTACAGACACATCCCACACACTCCCTGTAACAGCCCCGGCCCCACCGAGTGCCCGTGGCCCTGCTCCCACACACACTCACACCCAAACTCCCCTTAGTGCCAGCAGGAGTCGGGCAGGTGGAGGGGTTTGGTGTTCACCCACCACCCACCTTCAGGTCTTTTATTTCTTGCTCAAGCCGTCCCTCCAGTTGGGAGCTGCTCACTGCCACCGCACCGCTGTCTCCTGACACAGGACCCGCACTCGGATTCTGCCAACGAGAAGTTCAGCATCAGAGCTCTGAAGGTCTCACGTAGAAAGCCAGTGAGCCAAGACCTTACACAGGCAGTTGTGGAATTTAAGGGCATGTTTTCTTCTAACAGTACATCCAAGGTGGGGCAGGTGGACATCCTGAGCTGCAAGGCACCAGGACACAGACCTGCACTCCCCAGGGTCACGCACACACGCACGGGCACACAAGGAGAACACAAGGCATTCATACAACACCTTATTTCATACAAATGGCATTCCAAAAAGACTGTTAGGCTTTTTCCTTGGCAGCCCCTGTTTATTTCAGGTCACCAGCCGTCCCTCAGATGCCTCTTAGGTGCCAGAGAGTCTTTATTCAGCTAAATGTCCCACTCTGGATGTGACAACTAAAACCAACAATAGTTTGGTCTCAGCCAGCCCTACCCAAAGTTGTCATTTCCCCGGCGTGGCAGCCGCCCTTCAGCCAGAACTGCAGCGTGGGATGGGCTGGGGACAGTTGCTCCCACAGTTAACACACGGGGAGGCCAGAGCTGTGGGATGGGTCTGCAGGACGGCGGTGGGGTGGCAGCGGGGAACGTGCCTCTGCCTCAGGAGCACCCCTGGCCAACACTTGTGCGCTGGCATCTTGTCAGAGCAGCTGGGGCTCCCATCAAAAACCACCTTCTCTCAGACCATCTCTACGTTAAATTTACCACTTGGTATTTTCCCTGCACGAGCCCTCTTTCTCACAATGCTAAAACTGGTGCCCAAGTCAGAGCAAACCAGGCAGAAGTAAGAGTTTCCAGGAGTCCAGCTCCCACAGAGCAGCCGCCCTGGTGCTCTTCCAGCCCAGCTCCCAGGCAGGAGCTCCGATGACCAGACGCTGCCATCGCGCAGCCCGGCTCCTGCAGCCCTCCCCGTTCCAGCTCTGCTCTTCTCATACAGCGTGCCATGCCAGTGCTCCGGCTCCACGTTCACTTTCTCATGCCGATTAGCTAGTTTTGAGGGCACAACTCTGTTTATTTAGATATTCTGTAAGCTTCTATTGGCTAATTTTTTCAAGACACAACTCAAAACAAAGCTGTGAGGCATTTGGAGGCCTGTGCAGACAGATGCTCCTACCGTCTGCCATTCAGCTGTACGGCAACTGCCTAATTAGTGTCCTCAACTGCAAGAATAACGATCCCTCTCATGTACCTGCTATCACACATCTGTATCTCAAGAGATTATTTCCTGTCTAAGCTTAGAAGAGTGATTAGTTGGCATGGTTTAAGCCCAGCAGTGACCAGCAGTCTCGCGGAGCACTGACGGGGCTGGAAGGTCCTACCCTTCCTCAGGAAGAGTTTATCTAGGGAACACACTCCGTTTAAAATCCTGCTGGAACCACTTGTGTCCTTAAAACTGGCTTGGTTTAGGACAACAGCTACAGACAACATAAGCAGGGAAACAAAGATTTAGTCCCCAAAGCAAAAATAAGGATCTTTTTCACTGGTACCATTACCTGTAGCTTTTGGTTCCGTGTCTGGAGATTCAGGATTTCTGCAGACTGCAGTTGTACCTGAGTCCTGAGCATTTCCAGTTCCTTTGGGAAACAAAGACAAACACATGTTTTTAAGTTAATTTGACAAAGCAGGGTTCACATCACATTTTTCTTTAGTTAATCACTTCCAGACTGCCTGCTCCCCACTAGCACACGCCAGAGGAAAGCTGCCTGTGTCTCTGCGAGAGCGCGGCAACTATTGCCCTACAAGGCAACACCCGTCAGCAACACACACCATCTGCTGCCCTGCTCTTTTCTGTGGAACTGCCAACCTGTCCCAGCCCCAGGTGTGCCCGTGAAGGTGTTCCACACGCTGGCATCCCATGGGCATCCTCTCTGCAGTACCACTGCTGGTGCAGGAACCCAGTATGAATTAATTAATCAGAGAAACTCTAATAGGTATTTTTTTGAACAGCTATCTTAAATTACTGAACCTGCAGATATTTAAACACTCTATGCTGTACATCTAACACCCAGAAGCTTTCCTATCAGCGTTTAAAGATAGATTTTGCAGTGGATAGACAGATTTTGTGAGTCGGACGAGCCAGCTGAAGGGTATTCTCCTGGCTCAGCAAAAACAACTGGATTCATTTTCAGATGCACGGTCTTGATGCTCCAAGATGAGTACCCTCATCCCATAAAGGTACACCATTAAAAACATAGAATCACAGAATGGTTAGAGTTGGAAGGGACCTTCAAGATCATCCAGTTCCAACCCCCCTGCCCTGGGCAGGGACACCTCCCACCACCCCAGGTTGCTCCAAGCCCCATCCAGCCTGGCCTTGAACCCCTCCAGGGATGGGGCAGCCACAGCTTCTCGAGGCAACCTCTTCCAGTGCCTCACCACCCTCACAGCAAACAAGTTCTTCCTAAGATCCAATCTACNCAGGACTCCAGGTGGGGTCTCAGGAGCGCAGAGCAGAGGGGCAGAATCCCCTCCCTGTCCCTGCTGGTCACGCTGCTTTTGCTGCAGCCCAGGCTGGGGTTGGCTTTCTGGGCTGCCAGCACACACTGCCGGCTCCTGGGGAGCTTGTCACCCATGAGCCCTCCCGAGTGCTCAGGAATCAGTGCTCCTCCCTGAGGTGGGACAAAGCTCCCGTCTCATCCCGAGCTACCGCCGCTCACTGCAGCTTTGCTGGAATACCCCAGACTCACCTTCTGTAGTTCATTATTGTGCTCCAAGCTGCCAGACCTGCTGGTCTGTGAAGATTGCTCTGTTGTTCCCATTTCCAACTGTGAAGACTTCTGTAACAGCAACAGGAAAATCAGCCTTACAACTAGACGGGCTAAATACAGTCACGTTGCCAGAACACAGAGCAAACTGTGCTTGCACGATGCCAGTCCCCAGCTGCCTGACTGCCATCGTCCTGAGCACTTCGGGAGCTGGAGGCTGATTACACTTGGAAGCAGGAGCTGGAAGCTGCGCCAAGTTCTGCTGATTCAGTTGGTACTTACCAATTTTTCAATCACAGAATCCTTCTCCCTTAGCTGCCCTTGCAGCGCTTCGTGCTTGTTTTTCCATTCTTCCAACTCCTCTTTCAGCTTGCTCACTTCTTCCACCTGAATGCCATTCATCTGAAAGGTATCACTGTGGGAATTATGGTGCTGAGTGTCCTTTCCTAAAAGGCACAGTTTATAAGAAAGGTCACAAAAACCCAACGCTCATTTTGAAGTTGGCTTCAAACACACCCATTACAGTATTTACTGCCCGTCCTCCTCCAGCCCTGCAGGGCAATACAAGACCTTCTAACTCAAGAACCAAAGCAGAGTATTTAAGAATTCTTTGTCAAAAGCCAAGTAAAGAGCCCAAGCACAAAGCGAGAACAAATTATACCTCGTTCCCATTTCCAGGCTGCCGGCCCGGTTCTCACTGTGCTTTATTCTGTAAGCTTGAAGGCACTCAAAGCAAAACCTAGTATTTTTAGATAACAAACCAAAATCTGTTGCTTGAATCAATATTGTTTGGGATGCTCAACATCAACTTGAAAAAAAGTGTGTTTTATCTCTCCAGGGAGTTTGGATACGCTGCAGGGGACACAACAGCGCGCCGAAGGGACAGAAGCCTGGCTGCTGGAGCTGTTCCGTAGCTCACCGTAAGTCACACAATTTGCACTAGGAAGATTATTTTTTTATTATTCTTTCTGAACCTACCCAGCTGTACTTTAAGGAGATTATATTGATCCTTATGCTGCTGGATCTGCGACACTTGCTGTGTAACTGTTGCTTGGAGCTGTTCGTTCTGAGATGTTAAAGTGTTAACTCGCTGTTTTAATTCTTCAAGCTCCTGGTCCTGTGAGGGGGGAGGAAAAAGGCACTTCAGGTAATACCACTTTGAATGCAACGCTGTCAGGAAGGGAAATAAAGACAGACGAGCCTCAGCTGCACCATTCCACGCCACCGGTCAGTGACACTGTCAGTGCTACCTGCAACGGGTGAGCAGAAAAGCCCCACACAAACCTAGACAGGAAAGGTGCTCCGAAATTCCACACGTACCCCTACATTCTGTGACCATTCCAGATCCCTGGACTAAAACAACTTGCTGCAGTTCCCCATTAGCTACTGAAGTTAATTAGCTTTGCTCATCTACTACTCAGTCTAAGCTGCGGCAACAAGTGAACTGCCCTTGGGGAAAAAAAAATAAATAACAGAGTCCAGGCAGAGGTGGTTTCCCCCAACTTCACTGCCCAACCTCATCTCTTCACTCAGCCACATCATGTCACCCTGTCGAAGGTGAGGGCACAGAACTCACAGCTACATCTCTTTGCCAAGGGCGGCGAGTTCTCTCCAGCTACTCATTGGAAAAGAAACTCTTGGGCTCAGGGAAGAGCAGACATACACTGGGAAAAGAATGAAACTTGACCAGTGTTCGAAATGCTGACATCTCAGTTAATCCAGAACGTGGCTGAAGTGTTGTTAGAAGCGTTTCTCTATTCCTTGCTACTTGTTTTGGCACGGGTTATCAAACTGCACTGCAGTGCCTCTGAAAGCCAGAGCCAGCGGCTTCTGAGACGCAGGCACAGCGTAACCCCCTCTCACCTGCTCCCTGATGACTTTCTTGTAGTGAGTCACAATGTTGTCATGCTGTTCCAACGTCTTCTTCACCTCCTCCTCCTTTTTGTCTTCCTCGCTGGACTTGTAAATAGCTTTACTTATGACACCTGCCAAAAACAGTTTCTGTCAATGGAAGCCCAGTTCACGCATCTTTTTCTGTCCTCAAAATAATCTCACAGCCTCACCCAGGTTTAACTGGGTTCGTGGCATTAAACTCAACCTGCACTTAAAAAATAATTTAAAAAAAAAAAGCAACTGTCACAGTTTTAATAAAATAGGAAACAACAATCTTTTTATAGCAAGGTTTGCATAAACACTGCTCTAGGATCATAGAATCATTCAGGTTGGAAAAGACCCTTGGGATCACCGAGTCCAACCATCAACCCCACCCCGTTACACGGCTGCCCAAAAGCAACTGGTTATTCTGAGTCCTTCCCTCAGCAAAGGTGGGTTTGACTTGCACTATGGCTCCACTAGCTCCTGCCTGAGCAGTCGTGCAGGTAATTGAAAAAAACCACAGGACTACAAGGGAACCTGCACATGAAACACGACTGGGCAAAACACAAACACACAAAACCATCTTCAGTGTCGGTGCTTCAAGGTGTTTTCCTTCTCTAGGCTGATTTAAGTGGGGAAATAACAATAAACAGGACATCACTCAGATGTTCAGCGTGATGATGACAACCTGTCTCTTCTGTGAAAGACAAAGTCCTATCATCCTCTAAGAAGCCAGGAAATTCAGCATTCATCATTTTTCTTAATGAATCAGTTCGAAACGACAACTACCTAGATTGTGCACTTCCACAAATCAAGCATGTGTGACCATGGTAGGTGCTCAGTACTTCAGGCTCTACGTGGGCACAAGTAAACGCTCCTCTTGGCCAGTGCGCTATCTCACAGCATGAGTCAAGAATCATCTCACCTAAAAATATTACCGAGTTATCCAGTTTGCAGTATCAGAGAAATCTTTACTAAGCCAGGCTGGCTGGGGCTGGGAGCAACCTGGGCTGGTGGGAGGTGTCCCTGCCCAGGGCACGGGGTTGGAACTCCAAGATCTTTGAGGTCCCTTCCAACTCTAACCATTCTAGGATAAATACCTGATCTGGGAGCTGGGTATATGATTACTTACAGCTATTACTGTAACATGATTTTCAGAATACTCCAGTGTGGTATCATCACACCATTTTGAAGAGGGTTACATTCAGCACATCTGGTAGTTCAGTCACCAGTTCATCACAAAAACTAAAGAAATGAGGACAGCATCTCACCTTCCAGCTCCTTCACCAGCTTGGTAAATTCATGATCAAACATCATGTGGTCTGGGCTAGAAAAACTAGGCTGGGGTTTCTGAGCAGCTCTGGAATAAAGTTCATGTTTGCTGATGAAGCCCAGCTTCTCGATGAAGTTCTCCCTGCCAATCCTCTTCTCGATCAGCTGTTTCAGCTTCTCTCTGAAAGGCAGAGACAAATCAATCCCAGCACAACACTTGAAGAGAAGTGAACCCACCCTTCCCTCCGGGTGGCCTGTTCCAGCTGTCGTACTTACTTCCTATAGTTTTCGAGGGAATTATCATTGTAGTAGATGGAAATGCCGAGCAGAAGCGCACACAGGCCTTGGACCAGCTGCTCCTCTTCTCCGAGGTTTTCAGCAATCTGCCCTGTGAGCTAGAGCTCTCGTTAAGGACATTTGAGATACCGCACGATCACAATACAGGAAACTTACTTCTCCCTGTGTAAATTCCCAGTTAAAATGATTTTCAGATGTAAAACAAGGCTGGATGAGGAAGCGGCCAGGACAGCTGAGGACACCCTGGCAGAGGAGTCTCATTTTTGAAGGATTTAGGTGAGCAGTGGTTTTCCTGAAATTTCTTTCCTCAGCAACTCTCTGCTTAACTAAAGAGATTATTGGTCCAAAACAGACTTTTGGTTTAGATAAGGTAACAGCTTACGTTTTTCAGTCAGGTTTTTTTCCTGAAAAGCAAGTATAGAAAAGAGCTTCAAGGGCAGTAGGAAGCATTCTTCCTACCTCTTGGGTATAACGTAATCACACTAAAAATATCTCTGGGCTCGTTGCAATAAAACCACACTTTTCCTGGCAGAATGACATCGCTTTCAGTGCTTTATTTGTGAGCATCCCACAGGCAGGTCAGCACACGCAGCACCTGCAGCAACAGCTTGTTCTAGCTTGTCCCAAGGCATTATTTTATTTTTTTTTTAATGCTGTGGGTTGTCCTTGCAAGCTGACCTGGATAAACTTTTCTACTTGCACATGAATAGTCCGAGAGATTCCTGGGGGAGCGGCTCTCCTCCGTGGGCAGGCCAAGGATACGAAAGGTACGTTGGCTGGATTGTGCAAGAAGTGGGTGACAGCGATGGAGCAGTTGCTCAGCCACGTGCAAAGCAGCATCAGAAGCCCGACCCGCGTCTGCACTTTGCTGCCCTGAAAACGACAAGACACCCCCCACCATCATCATCATCATCATCTTTCCAGAGCGGAGGAATAAAACACCAAAAAAAGCCGTCCCCATTCAGAACTCACCCGCTCCCACCTCAGCCTTTTCTAAACAAGTCACCTCTTTGAGACCAGCCCTTGGTTAGTTATACTGAAGGCAGCTTTAGTGCTTTAATGAAACAAGTATTAAACCACTCATATGTAACTGTTTCCAGAGCAAAACAACAAGCAACACAGATGTGAAGTAGGACTTACGGCAAATTAGCACCGATATAAAATCGTAACAAATTAGTTCTGCATTTATAATTAATACTAGGGCAACGTAAAGGAACACACACACAACCCTTGTAAAGAAGGAAGGGGTGTAAGTGAAGTCAGGTAGGATTCCCTCTCAGAGACGCATCAAAAGCCCTCCCCTGCTGACTGAAAATCGCCTCGTGTCCCTAATACTATTTTCCAAGTAAAGAAAGGTAACACTGGGGTGGCTTTTGGTTCAGACAACACACACATTAAGCCAGCAAGAGGAATGCCAACTGCAGTATTTGGTTTTGTTAATTGGGGAACATTAGTTTTCATCTGCAAAACTGACTGTCCTCTCCTTTCCTCCGCGTCAGCTTTCCTGTCACCGCTGTTGTTTCCCCGGCTCACCTCGCAATGGTGATTAGTTCATGATTTGAAGGCAACACAGCACCTTCAGGTCTCTGCTCACGAGGTGACACTCATTTCCAAGACAGTCTCATGTTTAAGAGACACTCGCTGTCCTGCAGCGGGTTTATGTTTTATCACCCACTGGGTAAGGCCCAGAACTGCGCTCACACCCCAGGCTTCAGGTGAAGCAGGAATTGAGACACGAGGTGACAAGTGACAGGTCTCAGAAGCTCACACGGTCGCCTGCCACACCACATGGGTGTGATGAACTACAAGAGCACGGTCTCATCAAGCAGCTTGGACGGAGAACCTGCTGACAGGGGATGCGCTTCCTCACGGCCACCACCCAGAACTGCAGGGCTCCTGGGCTGAGAGGAACCCTGAAAATCCCATCGGCTGTGCACTGCTCTAAAACGACAATAAAAGCTGAAAATCCCACCGGCTGTGCACTGTAAAAGCAACAGTTCTGCCTGCGTTACTTCCAGATAAGATGCAGCAACTGCTTTGTGATGTTACACTGCCGACTGGGTAACTCAGCCTGCCCCAAAAGCCCAAAAGTTGAGGAAGCGGGACCCCAACGCAGCAGCACTGAAGGATGGAGTGTCCTTGCACCCCTGGGATGGATGGAGCACCCACCCTCGCAGGGTGCCCCTGTCTGCAAGTACCACTGTGCCACCAACAGGAAAGCTGCCCTTTTTCCCCCCATGTATTGCTGCTCACACCTCAGGCTGCTTCAAAATTGCTGGCAACACCCTCTCCCCAGTCCTTCCACTAAGAGAAGGACCATGACCCTCCCTGTGCCCACCCTCAGAGTCTCCAGCAAACCTCAGAAGAGGCCACGTGGCTTCACCAACTCCACCCAGCTCCTATTTCTATAGATGCCAGACTTGGCTGTGCTTAACCAGTTTAATTGCCAACAGTCTGCATTTAATCCCCCAGTAACCACCCAGCAACACCACTTTCACCCTGCCAGGACAGGCAAAAGTTACTTGGAGCGACCAGAATCAGTGCAAGGAAGTGAGAAGTTCAGAATTCTGAATAATTACTGACAGAATGGCCATTATCATCTGTGCAGAAACGTCAGTCACGCCAAGTCATTAATCATCAAAGGATGGAGTCATTTCTCCCCTAACTGAACAAAACGAAATGCTTCAGACACAACAAACAACCACCAAGAAACTCTGTTCCCCTCTCTCAAGTTTACAAATCCTCTCTCTTACTGTCCCAGCCAGCTGGGAGTCAGCAGTGTCCTCCAGCACAGGGCTTCTCAGAACACGGCCAGAAGAGGCCCTTATCTTGTCCAAAACACAGCGTTCCTTCTGCTCGCGTGAGCCGGCATCCACAGCACACGTCATCTGCTGACAGGGGAACATGTCATCTGCTGGGAGCAGCCGCAAAACGCATTTATTCTCAAATGCTGCATGCTCTTTTGAGGTCGAATTAACAGCTCCTGCCTCAGGATTTCCACATGGTCCCAAACACCCTCCCTAAAGAAGAAACAGCCCGCCGCTGTTCTCCAGCCATGCCACGGTAACGCCCGCTGCGGCAGATGCCAGCGCTCCGTGGGTCGGGGCTGGTACCACACAACCCCAGCCCGCAGCACAAAGGTCCTACATAAAGGAGACAATCCCACAGCAGTGGGGTGGGTTTTTTTTTCTGCCACTGAGAACCAGCACAGCTGGAAAGTCAAACCTTTTGGGGGTCAGCGCTAGCGAGGAGAGCCCTGCTCATCACAACCAGCAGCTCCAAGGTGAAACCCTCTGCTGGCGAGCAGAACCTACCAAGTGGCCACAAGGCAGGTTAAACACTTTTTCTTTCAGCCTCAGGAAATCAGCACAAGTTCCTGCTTCGGATCATACCAGCTGTTTACAACAGCCCAGTCTGAGCAAACAGCATTTTGACTAGTTTTGCTCACAAGGCAGCATCTGCCGGGTGAACAGACAGCATCTACTTTACACCCACCTTGACTTAGACAGGAAGAATTAAGAATGTGAAACACACGGGCAGGTTACTTCTTCCGAGAGTTAGGGAGGTAAAGATATTTTATGGTTATCAAAATCGCAGTGAGTCTGCCCCACTGGAGAGAAAGCACCCGTGCTCCCCAAGATCTTTATCCCACAGTTTTGTGGAGCAGCCCCAGAGAACCCCCTGGAGACACAGAAAGGGAAAAACCCCAACCCAACGGCAACACGAAGCTGTGAGTGGAAACACGTCAAAAAGCAGTTAAAGAAAACCTCCCCAGCAAAACCCAAGACAAGAGGAAAAGGCCTGCTTGTGGCGAGGAAATGCCGAAGCTGTGCCAAGGAATACATACCCGTCTGTCGATCTTATCACCCTGCAAGTTACACACACATTACTTGAGAACCTTGAAGTGGAACACATTTCAGAAACATCCCCCCAGAGCATGAGCCCCTCCTGTCACTGAAGGCCAAAGAGCCCCGGGCAGTTTTACCAACTCAAATTTACCTTCGGCAAAAAACGCCGGGGAAAGGATAAAAAGAGAGTACTGTGTCTGTTTTCAGGTAAAGCTGATTTTAAGAGGTGAAAATTCCAGCATGATACTATTACTCTCAAGGGCGGGGAGGTCTAATTGCTGCTGGTTATTGCTGCTCATTATTACATCTGGGGAAAAAGCAGGTGTAATGGAGGGGACTGGCAGCAGGGAGAGTGGGCTGGGGGATGAAGTGCACTTGCCTGTCATTTGCAAAGCCGGGTGCTGAACATGTTCAAAAAAGCTTTTAGCTTTGAACAGCAAACCCAACAACAGTCAATATATTGGTATTTTCAATATTTCAATATTCAATATACTGGTATTTTCAGGCTGCTTCAAGTTAGCGGTTACAGGCTAAATCCTAACCAGGCACTTCTGCAGCAGCAGAACGTGCCTGCGGATCCTGCCAGTTTGCCTGGTCTTTTACCCTGAGTTTAAGGTCCAGATGCTTTTAGGACCCTCTGCCTCCTGAGAGCAGGCAGCGTCAAGCAGCCATCGCTGAGGAGGAAGCAACATTTGCTGCTGTTCTCCTGTCCCAGCAGCGTAGGGTGCTTTAGGCAAAGCAAAAGAGCGAGAATCCTCCGCCTCGTGAAGCCAGCCCCGGAGCCTCGCCGCGCTGAGCCTGCACGGGAGCAGCACGACCCAGGCTTTCACCCCAGAAGGGGTGCGTACCTGCGAGAGGATGTTGGTGCACTGCTGCAGCAGCGACACCGGTGGGTTGCCGATGCTGGTGGCCAGCTGGACTCGCAGCAGCTGCTCTTTCAGAGTGGCGTTCTCCTGCAGCGCGTGGGCCAGGGCCACGGCCGCACACCAGTTTGAGAGGGAATCCGTGGAGAAGAGGCCCCCGCAGAGCAGTTGACCAGCCGAGACGGAGTTACCTGTAGCTGCCGGAACGGCCAAGAGGTACCAGTGAGATTAAAACAAAGCCCGCAAAATTACATGTAAAATTCACGTAAATGTAAAATCCAACATACAGTTAGAACCCAGAAATATTAAACTAGTGAGGTTTTAGAGGAAGCATAAGCCAAATCATCTCGCTTGGATCAGACACTTAATGGCAGGTAAATAATTCTGAAAAAAGACATGAGCTGATGCCTTAAATATTCATTAGTGGTAGCTGACAGCTCACTGCGGGGACGTCAGCCGCGCGTACCGTCAATGGTAGATGGCAGGAGCGTCGAAACGATTTCCCCTTGCCCTTTTTGGTTTTTGTATAAGAAGCACTGGAAGCAGTAGAGCACAGCACATCGGAGCACAAAGGGCTGCCTCTCGTTCACCATGGACATCAGCAGCACCACAATGGCAGGCCTGTTGGGAGAGGAAAGAGGAGAACCATTAGGACAAAGCTGTGAATGAAGACAACTGCAGTCAGACAATGAGGAGTGTGCTCTCCGGGTAAGGAAAGGGGCTTTTGCCTACTCCATCTACTGCTATTTCAAGCATTTGAATAAAACCTTTGATTTTAATACCAGTTAGTTAGAACACAAGCCAGCAGGTTCATTCTGCACGACTGCAATGCAATTCCTCTGCAACACTCTCATCTCCCTCCAAGTTCCTGCGAGCTTCAGTAATACTGCAGAAAGAACATGCCCATAAGGCCAACAGCAGCTTGGAATGCCCTTTTTCTGCCCTCACATTCCAAGGCTGGCACTGAGCTCTCATTGCTTTAACACTTGCTGGTCCCCTGTTGGAGTAAATACCAGTTACCTGCCTACCTTCCCAGTCTCTGTTCTCTGGCTGACAGCAGCACCTCGTCCTGATCTTGGACTGTCTCAGCTATCGCTCAAACACTTTTTCAGATCCACATAACAAACAAAATCAGTTCTAGGCCTCATCTCCGTGCAAACACACCCAACACCTTCGTGCAGTATCAAATACACCCAACGTGAAACTGAAGCTGTCGCCGCGTATCGCAATTCCACACTCTGGATTAGGCTGCCGTTGCCCAGACCAATCCATCACCACCTAACACAGTTAGGCACTTTTCTTCCTCTACCTTGGTGGATTAGAAGGTGCATTTACAGAGGCAAAGTAGTCTTGATTCATCTGGCATCCTCGAATGACCTCCGATACGGTATTGATGGTCTACAGAAAGGGCAGAGAAAAAAAATAAATGGATAGTTACGTATGAGCCATAACCTCCTACCTACATCACTCAGAACTATTCAACAGTACTTTGGTTGCAGAATATAATGTAAAATACCCCCTTTAGATTGCTCGCAGAGGAAGCTGACATCTCTGGCATCTGAAATGCTTCGCAAATACTGTCATTTCAGAATCAGTTCTCCCTGCAGCCTCCTGCTGCCCCCATCCCTCGCTCCCTCTTACTTCTGTCAGGATGTCGGCAGGAACTCCAGTTGCCATCAGGATGGTGCAGAGCTGCTGTAACAGCCCACAGTGGAACATGGCCTTCTGGCAGCTGCTGGTGGCACCGGGAGGGTTCGTGGGAGACACCAGAACCCGCACAAGCTGGGGAAAAAAAGGCAGTTTCTATGTGAAGAGCCTGACATCTGAAATGCAACATAAAACAAATTTACCCATTTGAATTTTGGCTGTGAAAGAGAATTGCTCCTAAAAACTGGCATAGAAGACAACAATTAAACAGCAGGTCCATCTCGTTACGACATATGGCCTGAGTTCAGCCAAACCCTCTAAAATCTCCAAACACCTGACTCCACTGCCAGCGTTGCAATAAAGCGGTGACAAATCAAGCTGGAACTCTTCTATCACCTGGCTTGCCATTTGTCAGAGCTACATTTCAGAAAGGGAGAAACTACCTTCAGCTTCCACACAAAGTGTCACAGGGTCATTTTTTGGAGGGGGGAGCAGAAGGGAAGGTGCAACAATCAGTAAGTATGAACCCCAAGTGAAGGCTGCTGCTGGAACTCTGTCAACGCCCCAAAGCCATCCGTGAGTTCACACAGGAGGATTCTTTATGCAGAACACCCCAAATGATGTATTAAATCACTGTTACGCCTGAAGTTAGGTGAAATCAAGTTGTGACATGTCAGCATTACATTCAGAATTTGTGCTGAAGGCAGTGCATCTCATCAGTGGTGGCTGCTATCCAGCAGAGGGCCACAAAGATGATTAGAGGGCTGGAGCCCCTCTGCTGTGAGGACAGGCTGAGGGAGCTGGGGCTGTTCAGCCTGGAGAAGAGAAGGCTCCGGGGAGAGCTTGGAGCAGCCTTCCAGGATCTGAAGGGAGCTCCAGGAGAGCTGGAGAGGGACTCTTGGTCAGGGAGGGGAGGGACAGGACAAAGGAGAATGGTTTTAAACTGGAAGAGGGGAGATTTAGATTGGATCTTAGGAAGAAGTTCTTTGCTGTGAGGGTGGTGAGGCACTGGAAGAGGCTGCCCCGAGAAGCTGTGACTGCCCCATCCCTGGAGGGGTTCAAGGCCAGGCTGGATGGGGCTTGGAGCAACCTGGTGTGGTGGGAGGTGTCCCTGCCCAGGGCAGGGGGGTTGGACTGGATGATCTTGAAGGTCCCTTCCAACTCTAACCATTCTATGATTCTATGATTTCACAGTGAGCCATTACATTTTGCTCATTCCGCATTGCAACAGAGCTGAACAAGCACTGACATCTGTACCAAGGAGTTAGAGAAAGTGATTTACCTGCAGCATGAGGTGAAGATTAGTTACTTTCTGTGCAGACCACCCACAGTTGTCATCTCCAACTTCAAACCAAGGCTTCATACGCTGAATATATGAACCTTCTTTGAAGAAATTCTGATTGGAATTATTGTTCTTCAACAAGTTTTGCAATAGGAGGAGACAGTCTTCCACTACTATTCCTGGTGGGACAAAGAGCCAAAAAATTAATCAAAAGATGGCCCATGGGAAACTAACCACCTTCTCCACGCACCAAATATGTTCTAGATGGAGCAGAGCACACACTTCTGAACTCTTCATTTTTAACAAACATTAGATTTGGATCAAGAACTCTGAACCTCATGCATGAAAACAGTCAAACGTCCCTCTAGATTGAATACATGAATGTTGATCAACTGTGTTTCCACAGAAACCGTAACTGTGTTTCTTCCACAAAGCTGAGGCAAAAGCCTTGTTTCCAAAGAATTTGTCTGAGTTTGGGTAGAAGTGGGAAGAACTTCAAAACTCACAACCCTTTTGTGTCTTGAAGCATCCCTACTGGAGAGCCAGGCTACGCTCTTTGTATTGCGAGCAGTAACGTCAGGTTCCTCTTGAACTGCACCACGGTTCAAAGGCAGCAACTCCTACTGGACACACGCATTCTTCTCAACCACTGGCTGCATCATCACCCCATTTCAAAGCTACTTTTGGTGTTATCTGGTGGAGAAGCAATTTAACTGCCTGCTCCCTAAAAAGAAAAATCCTCAGGCAGGTCTGTCCAGAAGCAAACGGGAAGGAAGGCAGCCTGGCTCTGGCACCGCTGGGACGGCTCCGGATCTGGACTGGGCAGGAAGGATAAGAACTTAATCCTTGCGCTCCTGCAAACACGAGCTTGGGAGTGGGGGAGCGGAGTCCAGCTGGCACCTTCCCCCTTCCCAGCCCTGCTGCAGATGAGGAACGGACATGCAGGAGGGAAGCAGAAAACTCTTAGCACTTAGAGATTTACATACCAAGTCTCCTACAATTATTAACTGACTAAAAATAGCAGCTTTGAATCAATGGTTTGATTAATCCTTCCATGCCAACATTCCATGGAAAAACTCTGCTCGTAGCAGAAGTGCTCCAGCCCTCTGGCCACAGAGATGCTCAGGGGGCTGGAGCCCCTCTGCTGTGAGGACAGGCTGAGGGAGCTGGGGCTGTTCAGCCTGGAGAAGAGAAGGCTCCGGGGAGACCTTGGAGCAGCCTTCCAGTACCTAAAGGGGGCTACAGGAAGGCTGGGGAGGGGCTGTTCACAAAGGCCTGCAGTGACAGGACGGGGGGCAATGGATTTAAGTTAGAGAAGAGTAGATTTAGGTTGGATATTAGGAAAAATTTCTTTCCTCTGAGGGTGGTGGAACACTGGAGCAGGTTGCCCAGGGAGGTGGTTGAGGCCCCTTCCCTGGAGATATTCAAGGTGAGGCTGGATGAGGCCCTGGGCAACCTGGGCTAGTTGGGGGTGTCCCTGCCACTGCGGGGAGGAGGGACTAGATGGCCTTGGGAGGTCCCTTCCAGCCTGGATGATTCTATGGTCCTATGAATTCAGCTGGGAGAGAAGCTTCTGCTGCCCACGGAAAAGTTAAGGAACACCCACCTGTCTTATTACTGAAATAGATCCTGTAGGAAACTACAACCTCATCACATGTTGCTAATTACAAAAATCAAGAGCACTCAAATGCCGCATCATTTGTGAGCATCTTATCCTTTCCCACTCCCCAACAGGCAAACGATTTGGCGAGGAGCTGACAGAAGAGTGAAGCTCCCAGGGAGGCCGAGGAAGCTCGGGAAGCTGCTACTCCAGCCACCCCGAGCACCCAGGGCTCGCAGGGAGGAACGCGGACGCGGAACGCCGTGAGTTACACACATCCCACACTCCATTCCGAGCACACCCATTCACAGACCTAAGCCAGGCAGGAACACACCAACTCACACACACACACACACACAGAAATTAACTGACGTTTTAACTAAATAATCTCAAGACTAGTTCTCAAAGGCTGCTGAAACCCAGCCTACCTGCTCCATCTGGTTTTGCTCAGCTTGTTACAACCAGGATGGGTTTTGATCCATCTACCCACCAACCTGGCTCCAGTTCCACACCAAAGATCGACACCTGAGACTCTGTGCAGAATCACAGGACTATGAATAAGTTTCAGACGTTTTCATACCTCCGTCGCTGTTTCCTTCTTCTGTGATGATATCCAGAAGTCTCTCGAAGGCATTTTCAAAGGCAACGATCTTCTGTATGGCTGCATTACTTTTTGTCAATTGCTGTAACAACAAGACTCCCTTGACAGGTGGGGAAGAGAAGAAATTAACCTTAGTTTCACTAGAACTACATGGCTTTTCACAAGTCACAGCTCTCGGAAGGATGCTAAATCAGCAACACAACCCTTGGCCAGAACCACCCTGTACCTCGGCACATCTAACAACCCCCCCCAGACAAGTTCCCTCACGCCTTAAAAATAGGAACACTTAAAAATAGAAGCAAGTACTATTAAAAAGGACACCAAGCTGCTATACAGAAGAAAGAGGCAACTTGTATGGTATCCCTCTGTAGTCAGTAATTAGAGCACTTCGACATCTAATGAGCGAAGAGAAGAACTGAAGTGAACCTGTCAGAAGGCCAAGAGGAGGACGAGCTCCGAGAAGACCCTACACAAGGCTCAACACTTGCATTAAACACTCAGCTACAGTCTGACTTGCGATAGGAATCGTGGCGGGGCATCCAAAAGCCACCCAACTCAACTGGGGAATGAAATGTTCCCAATTAGCAACCACAATCATTTCTTCACGTGCATTTGTTTAACCTAATCCAAATGCTGCACAAGTGCCAAGCAGTTCAACTGGCAGTTACTGTTTATAAAGAGGATAAACTCCCTTTGTCTGTACTTACATCATTTCGTATAACCTCCCTAGAGTCTGCTAGTAAATCCATGAGTCTGGAAACACCTGCAAGAAACATAAGAGCATGGGAAAGGTGCAGCTCGAGACTCCTCTAGCCCTCTGCCACGGTATCTGCTGAGCTTCCAGCTTCAAGTTTATCAGCAATAACTCACCCATAGGGCTGACAAGAATAATCTGCTGCACCTGAGGTCCTTGCTGCTTTAACAGAGATGTGAGTAGCTTCACTCCAGGCCAACGAACATGGAAATCAAATTCCTGCAGAGACAGAGAGGAATACGTCAAGTAATGAATTCCTCAGTATTCTGCCTTCTCTTCTAGACACCAGCTATGAACAGGCACCAAACACGCAAGGAATTTCATCTCCTCTCAATTTCTTTTTCCATCCATCCTCTTACAGCACATGGCCAGCAAGTCAAAAAGCTGCCTTATTCCCTGGTTCTTTATTATCAGCAACATGAACCCCCTGCAGTT
Organism: Pedionomus torquatus; assembly: GCA_013398155.1. NCBI lineage: Eukaryota > Metazoa > Chordata > Aves > Charadriiformes > Pedionomidae > Pedionomus > Pedionomus torquatus. The sequence goes on along the minus strand of VZRU01019690.1, from coordinate 13,128 downwards.
CCCTTTCCTGGGATACCTTTTCTAGCTATTTCTTTTTTCTAAACACCAGTCAAGTCTGATATTGCCCAGACACCCAAAAGGCAAAGAAAAGCAAGCCTTTTTGTATCTTCTTCCTATTCCCAAGAGTAACAGCAACTTCTCTTTTAAAATTGGGTCCTGTCAGCAAGAGAAAGCTCAAGAACCAGTGAGTCCTTGGACAGACTTGACCAACCACAACAAACCTTTGGGCTCCCCACATCAGCTCTACCAACCAAATACCTTCGCACCAAATACTAATTTGGACAAGCAGTCTTATTTAACTCTGTTCCTAGTTGTAAGTGAAAACTGAGCACGTTTCATCCTTTCCTCAGCACCCAACCCACCTCAGGCACTGGCCAAGGTAGGTACCCCCAACTCTACTTGCTGCAGAAAGCTGGTAGCTAATTAATTTTCTAGCCAAAGGGGCTAGGTGGCTAATACAGCTCCCTTGAAAACTGACTGTAGCACAGGATAAACCCCAAAGGGCACAATATTGCCAGCAAAGAGCATGCTGAACCCGGGCATCTGCAGAGAGACAGAATGGGTAACATACACAACACATCACACCGCTTGAGCTCTGCCCAGCTCTACATAGGTTTTTATCAAATGACACTCGTGTGTGCGATCAGCAGCCGCACAGCTCCGCCTCTAGGTTTCACCTGTCTTTGGGGAGATGCTGGCTGCACTGATCTTGCAGAGCTCAGATCCAGAGCAATGAAATCCTGCTGTGGAGCAAGGCCCCAGTCTGACTTGGAACAGATACACCCATCAAGCATATCCTGGATTTTCCTACAATACCTATTGCATTTCTGCATCTCAGGAAGGTATTTAAAAGCCAACCTCTCACGTTGGCTAAGTAGTTTTATAGCGCTGTCAGCCACGAGCAGAAGCTTCAGAAGGATAATTGTACCGACCCGCCAACCAGCCTACAGAGCCCTGCCCCTGCCTGGCATCTCCATCTACAGAGGCCAACACTCAGCACTTGGGGATTAAGCTGCAGATTTCCTGACAAATGTTTAACACGGCTGAAAGCACGACAGAAGTTCCATCTGGAAAGATTAGAACATCATCTTTTTTGCTGAAGATGGACTATGAAGGAAGCACAATTGCATTCGTAGCTGGGAAACAGGATTTTTAACAGCTGAGAAAAAAAAAAAGAGGCAGTCGCTGAGGATAAAGCCACTGGAAAATGAGCGAAACGCACCACGCCGATGGAAAGCAGTCGCTCTTTCTGCTTGAACTGCACCTCAACAGCCGTTACTGCCTCGTTATCGTTTAATGATCATCTGAAAAATTACTCTTGCATGAGTGACAAGTGCTGTTTGTGGAGCAATAATTCTTACTGTTTCTAATCAAACATCTAACCCCCTTTAAAAGCTGCACTAACAGCATTCCTCCAAGTCATGGGCTTCACTCACCTCCAAGCCCACGTCCACGGTGTCTAGGGACGCCTCACACTTGACATGGGCTTCGCTAGAGAGACCAAACTGGCTTTATCCATGAAGAGAACCCCCCGTAGAGCACCACCCGCCTCCCAGTGTTCCCCGAAAGGTTGTTACTCACCTCCACAAGGGTCAACAAGAGCGTGACATTTTCTTGCTGCTTAATGAAAATCTCTGCGAACTGACTTCCCAGATCATCCACTTGCTTTGGTAAGTTTTCTTCTGTAATAGTGAAAAACCCCAATAGTGAAAAATCGTGTGTATTACAACACACGATTGGAAGAATTTGCAGTAGTTGTGATTTTTATTCTTATTCTTACTGGAATGGGACCACGAGTGACAATAACGTTTAGAGTCATTGTTGTGATGTTAATCGAATTATTTTCAAAGTAAACACTGACACAAGCTTTGCACAAAAGAGAAAACCTACATTGCTCAAAGCATCACTTTTATTGGGGGGTATTTTGTTGTAAAAATGTGAGGGAACCAAGAATCTACTAAAAGAATTCATTTCAGCATTATGAGGAGAAAAAAAAAATCCTATTTCCACTGATCACACCAAACCAGATTGAGTTCTCAGCCCCACAGTTGCCTGCTAGGAATATATCTGAGCACACTCTGCCTGAGCAGGGAATTCAGAGAAAAAGCGAGCCCTCCCCGCAGAGGAGCAGCAGAAGCCCCAGGGGCTGCGCTCACCTGCAGCCCCACTGGGCCAGGGGAGGAGCTCCCCGAGAGGAACCTGCTAAAGCAGAGCTCGTGTCAGAGCAAGGGGCTTGGAGAGAGAGGTGGATGGAGCATAAACCATCTCAAATAGCTAAATAGCTCAAACACCTCATCACTTTTGGTTTCGCAACAGAAGAGACCGAAACAGCAGGGAAGGAGGGAAAGCATGAAACAGAAGAGCAGCAAAACCTCCCAGCCCTGGAACATGAATTCATTTCACAAGGGAAATGAAGTGCCTCTATCATTCACTCTTCAGTTGTGTAGAGCTGGGGCAGCACACGAATTTCGTCTTGCACCATTATTTCATGCACTGTTGTGGCACAAACAAAAAAAAGCAGCAGAAAACATGCAAGGAGCATCTCTGCCCCACCGCTGATTCTCTCAGCTGAGTGACAGCGTACACAGCCACTGCACAGAGCAGCCCCCAGTTGGTGCTGCTGCTTGGCATCATCAGGGAATTTCAGCTGAAAAGCCGAACGGTTTGGTTTATTGTACTTTTATTTTGGCCAGAAAGAGAAAACATTCAAGTCTGGTGGAGTCCCTGGGACCTCAGTGGTTCAAATCCCAAGCCGTGATTTGTGTCGTGACCCTGTACGAGACGAGTCTCTCCTCCAGTCTAAAGAACAGGTTGGTTCTTTGCCTGGTTGTGTTTACACGGGGCTTCTCAGGAGGGCACAGAAAGCCAGCGGGCACGGACCAAGCACCCACAGCCAGCCCCAGCCAAGCCCCTTCTCCCCAAAGTCTCCTGTTCCAGCAGCTCAGCTCCTCTTCGAAATGGGGCTGCCCCACAGATGACACAGACATCGCCCCACGCCAGCTGCTGGAACCACAGCATGGAAGCAGAAAGCACAGAAAACGGGGGGTAAAGCCACTGAATTTATCCAAAGGCCCATCTCGGTTCAGCAAAGACAAACCAAGGGTTTTCTCCTCCTGCCCAAACCGCGGGATCCGCAGCCTTCACAAGGAGCCACTAACAAACCATTAACAACTGAGGAGCTATAGGAAGGGTCAAAGACCACACACAATCCTCAAACTCTGTACCTTGGTGGGGCTATGGCAGCACATTGAACCTGGAGGACTCTACCATAAAAATTTGGTGCCAAGAAAGCAATTTGAAGTCAACCGGCCCAATTCAAGCCACTGGCAGTGGCGATCCACTGCAAGGCGTCAGTTTATAAGAACTAATTTTTAAGGATTTCCAGTCCAGGAAGGATGTTTTTCTTTAGCCTTTCAGGCACCAGAGCTGCTGCCCGTGCCTCTCACGTAGGACACCCGTATTTCTCCCTTGAAGCCGGCTTATCCGTGGGTCACTGACAAGAGGCAGAGAGAAGCAGCACCAGCCTGCTCTGCAATTTTTGGCAGATTTGGTTACAAAATACTAACAAAAGAGGACAAAAGGGAGGGCAGAGCGTGGGGAAAAATAACTCCAGCCCAAGCCCGTGGTGTTTGCAGCGTGCAAGTCTCTGAAGAGAAGGGCTTGTCATGTCTGGGTCACGCCTGGTTCACACAAGCCCCAGGAGTTGGGCTGCTCCCTGCCCGCTGCAGGGTGAGAGGCAGCTCCGCTGGGAATCACAGGGGACAGGACATGCTAGACCCTCCTGCAGACCAAGCGTAGCCCAGACCTAAACGGGATGGGTGTTTTCTGTTAAACAGCCAAAACATTTCACTTTGAATGTTCTGTGAGCTGTGACTGAGCATCTTGTCCTCTACCCAAGCTCAGCTACCAACAGCCAGTGTCTGAACTGGGGGCTCCTCCCAATCCCAGCCCTCGTCCTTGCAGGAGTGGCGGGTGCCGAGGCAGACCCCCAGCAGCACGCACAGCTTACACAGCAGGACACACAGCTCATTCCAAACACTTGGCTCTAGTTCAGGATGGGTAAGATTCTTCTATAAAAAGGCCAAATTAAAGTTGTCCTTTTTTTGCCCCCCCTTCTCTCAACTCTTCCTTTTTCCTATCGGTATTTCTGCTGTTACACTTGAAAAAACAAAGAAACAGGCAAAGTGAAACTGCATCTTCTACTGAGGTGGGCACAGCAGGGATCTTGGAACAGGGTTAAACCCACACATTCACAGGGCGCAAAGAGAACGACCTCCGTCTATTAAGACCAGCTCCCAGTGTTTACTAACAAACTGCAGGCTAGAATTTCATCTTAAACTAAATGGATGAAGCGCGTTTTGATAAAAGCGGTTTAAAGGAGGAGAGCAGAGGAAGCGTTAGTGGTAACCCAGGGCAGAAGCACTCGCTGCATTTCAACATGCATTGCTTAAAAGAGACACTGTGAAGGGCGCTCACGTGCAGCCCTCGCATTTGTGTTCAACTTCAGGGTTTCCCAACAACAGAAACTCTGTTCAAAAACTTTTGCCCCTTAAAATCCTACCGGGGCTGAAGCTGCACGCTTTTGGCGACATCCTGACCCAGAACTGGTCGTTAGTACCATCTCTGGAGATCTCCTGGCATTCGATGTGCCCAAACCACATGAGAAATAAAATCGGGAAGAGGCTGCAGCTCCAAAGCAAACGTGTCGAGCAGAGCACGAAGAGCTGTCCCTGGGCTCCAAAGCAAGTCCTTACAGTGTCCTTTTTAAACAGCAGCAAGAGTTACGGGTGTGAGTAGCAACTAGGCCTAAAACAAAGTGCTATATGTGAATAAGTAAAGGTTCTTTTACCTTCAGAATCATCTGTCAGTGCAGATAAAAGAAAAAGAAACAAGAGAAAGGTTGACAAGTTGAACAGCTTTCCAACCAGCACAACCAGTAGCAGCATAAGCTCGGGTTTTCAAAGCAGCCACCCTGGCCTCCTACAGCAGCATCACTCCTTCACGTAGGTCTTGTGGAAGCGGCTGAACCAAACAACCCCAGGACTCTTAAAACACTGGTGATGGCACACAGATAACTCAAGTTTATCAATTCTTTGCTCTTCTTAAGAGACTGCTGATACCAGCCCTGCCAGGGGCACTGCAGCAATTCACCAGCACGGTGAAACTCTGAGCTTGCTCAAGACCTCCTTCATCCAGACCAGGCGACTGGATGGCCAAGGGAAAGAAGGGCAAGTAAGCAAAGTGACAATGCGAGAGGTGGTTAAGAATAACCTCTCACAGAAGGATTTCAGTCTGCAAGTCTCTGGCAGCTGCCTAAGACCAGACAGTTCATTGTAGAAGGCACCATGAAAGGACCCACAACCTTAATGCCAACATACTGGCAGAAATTCCTTCATTTTGGAGAACCCCTGCTTACTTCCCAATAGGTTATTTATCACTTGAGGGGCCTTTGGAGAATTATGTCGGGGGTAGATACTGCAGACAAGAGGGTTCAGCTCAAACAGCAGTATCACCTCCTGTTTTGCCCATTCCCAGGAGCATTCACACCCCACTACACGTAATGGAAATGGAGAAGTGAGGTACGAGCGCTGCTGGGAACTAGAGACTCTTGAGGTCCCTGGCAAACGCAGGATGTTATGAACCCACAGATATTCATTCGTCTTAAATTTATCCTTCTGCTCACACTGCATTGGTGTTTGCCCAAGGCCTCCTATTTTTTTGGTCAAGCAGTACAATGGATTTTCATGTTCATTCACCCCAAAGCAGAATGGATATCATGGATATCCTGCAAGACTGTCACCTACTGGGCACTGGCTGCGTGAGCGTAACTGCTGCCCGCACTCCACTCTGCCCAGTGACGGAGGCACGGCCACCCAGGCTGTGTCTGACCGACACGGCCCCAGCCGAGGGCTCCTCCCAAACCGCTGGCACTGTCCTCAGCCAGCCCCCAGCCCCTTTCCTTGATGCTAAACCCGGGGACACTCAGACTGTCCTGCCCGGAGAGGTGATAACCCACAGCTGGGTTACTTCTCAGGAACATCTGGCTCTCCTTCAGCCTGGGCACGCACGGCTCCCATTCGTGGATTTAGTTTTAAGAACGTTCCTCTTGCCCCAGCCTAGTTTGGGTTACTGCTGTCCTCGTCCTCAGCGCACTCACGTCGCTGTGAAACGGGGTGATTTTTAATGGCTCCAACCATGTCACTGGCCTTTGAGACCATTTTTTATGGCCTCTTGAGAAAGGCCTTTGAAAACCACAATAACAGCAGGAGGGGGGTTCAGAGCCCAGCCGTGCAGGGTCTGCTTCTAGCCCCAACTACCCCGGGAAGGACGGGCAGAGTCTCTTCCTGCAGTGCCACAGCAGGGCTGGAAAAGAAGGTTTTCAGGCTTACACGTAGCCACCTTATCCCCCTCAGTCCTTCTCCACCCATCAGATGGCAGTGTCCCTATGACAGCGACAGCCAGCACTGCCCATCCCCATTCACAAAAAACAATTCATTATTCCGTTCCAACCTGGCTGCTGGTCACAGGACATTGCTTTTTTAATTAATAAACAAGTCATTCGGTATTACTTTAACGCAAGTTGCACATAACAAGATTTTTAGCGTTGTTGTAACAGCGACACAGTCACAAAGCATTATCAAATCAGAGTGTTACAACTTATAATTTGAACAAAACCACCGAGGAAGGCACCCCACAGTTAGAACAACCGGTACTACCAAGCGCTTACCTTGCTCCTCCTCTTCTAGGTCATTCGATATTACATTGTAGAGAGTGTCCAAGGCATAGCCAATTATTTCAGAATCTGAACTGCAAACGAAAGAACCACTTTTCTTTAATAACTTATTTCCAACTACTCTTACAACATTGTTTTTCTGCAGAGGTAGCTCCCCTTGCAGCGTTAGAGTCAGCGAGAGGGACTGATGCCGACAGATGTTTTTTAATATCACATAAGCACGAGCTGTCCTGGCCCAAAACGGAGCCAAACTCCTTTTCCCAGTTCCACTCCCTCAGGTGGCCACATCCAGAACGCATGGTGACACAAGATGACCGCAGAAACCTTAACTGTGTCTTCTGTTTCCCGAGTCACTCCTTCAAACCTGCTCCTCGAGTAAACTAGAGGCAATCTCCAGGAAGGATCTGGTCACCCTCAGAAGCTACAGAAGAGCTTCAGCCCCATCCCAGGGAAGACCCTCCCCACTGCCCCAACAGTGAGAACCAGGGGCCAAGCCTCCCACTCCACGTGAACCCAATGGTGACAGCTACAGATTGTCCCAAACAGGCCAGCTCCCCTGTCACCCACAGGGACTCCACCTAGTTATTAAGGGTTTCTGAACTCCATGCATCCCCAGGAGGCTGCTGGGCAGCCAACCCAGCCCCAGAGCATTAGCTCACCTGCTTACACCAAGACTCTGCCCTTAATAAACCCTGCTTTAAGAGAAGCCTGTTTCTTCTGCACTGACAAAGCCTGAACAATCCACAAACCCTACGCTACAACAAAGACCCAGCACAGGAGTTCTGGAGGGGAAACGTAACCATTTTTGCTGCTTGCTTTGTTGCCCATAAAGCAGAAAAACATGAAAGCACGGCTGGTCACAAAGCAAAGGGACAGGGAACCTGATGTCCTGAAGGAAGGCACCTCAGGCTGCGGAGGGGACACTGTGGCTATTTTCACAGCTTGCCCAGTGTCTGAAGGGCACCCTGGCAAAACGAGACCCCTCACTCAAACTCCTTAGTGTTTGCTTTCACCCACCCCTAAAACATACAAAGTAAGGCCTCCACACCAAGGATAAACTTGCATTTTAAGAAGCTACTAGGCCAGTTCAGAGCAGAGGCCTAAAAACCAACCTGTCTAACCAGCAAGCTTAAAAGCCAAGCCTTAATTGAGGGCAGCTATCTCTGCTAGACCCCTAATTAAAGATGACAAACCTACAGAAGCAACCAGGAAAATGAGAGGTGCCTCCAGGTGAGCCACCGCCTTAGAGAGGACAGAATGGAGCAATCAGTCCCTGCAGTCCCTGTATCGCCACAGCAAAGGCTTTAGCGAGCTTTCGCAGCGACCTCTCCCTTCCCTCGGCTCTCAGGCTAAACTGGAAGGGAGAAGTAATCAGGTGTCAGTGTAGTTTGTTCTCTCATGTCAGGTTTTGAATTGAATCCCGGTCCTGCTGATGTCCTCCCTTTCCTCAGCGTGTCACTCAGCTCGTACCACCTGCTTTTAAGCTGGGCTGTAATGGAAACAAAGGGGAAAAAAGAAAAGCATCTCCTCCTCTGCCAAGCTGTTAGTCAAAGCGAATAAAGGAAGCTTTTAGTCTGTGGAAAGGGTCTCATCCAGCAGGTATGCTGAGATTTCCAGCCTGCTTATGTCTTCTCTTCACTGTAATTTTAGTTTTTCAACACAACACTACAAAGCCTGTGGTTTCCCTTTTCATGTAACTGAAACAATTCTACAGCTGAAAAACACATAGAGATTATTTTCTGGAGACTTGAAAAAAAAAACAAAACAAACCCCAAGCTACAGCTTCGCTTTTCCTTTCCCTTGCTTGGGAGATCACAGCAGCTCCAAAAGAATAAGCAAATTGCATGTAGATGTGGCAAAAGCAGGCCTTGTTTCTCTGTGGAGAGAGGAACACATCCCAGAACGAGGACAGCAGCAGGCCGTCTTTGCTGGTCACTGCCTTGCTTCCACCTGCTCTTCACCACACACAACGATTCATTATTGTTCAGAATGAACCTGTGCAGCTTTTGCTCCGCAGGGAAAAAACCAGTCAAGAAAGAGCCTTCCAGTCCCCCTGGCATCCATAGGAGACGCCGCCTTGATGCGATGCACAAGCTCCCTCGGGCATCTCCCCTCTGCCCGTGCTTTTACATGGCACTTGAGCAAGATGGCAATGCACAAACAAGAGCAGAGAACACTGATGGACGCGAAGGCATCCACAGATTGTCCTTCCCAGGTACAGTGGCCCCTAAACGCTCTTACCTATTCTTGCAGAACTACGGCATTTCGCTGTCAGACTAGAGACAAGCCCCCCGCATGCTGTCAGGAAAAGCAAAGGGTTTCTATCGTGCCATCGGTCACAGCCTGCCCGGGAAGGAGGGCGCTTCGTTACCCCTAGAAACTCAAGTCATGGAAAAGCTATCGAAGGGGTAATGCCATTTGTATGACCTCTGACAGGAATCTTCACAAGAAGCACATCACAATTTGAGAATTTGGGACTGACAGCACACAAATGAGGACTGTGCCTTACAAAAAAAAAATCCCAAAACCAAAAGAATCCTTTCTCTTCAGTTCGTATTAGGTTTCAGACTATGAAAACTGTCACGCTGAAGTTTAAAAACCTTGTTATAGAAGTTGAACCAAAGCAGTTAATGGTGCAGCTGACTCCTTGCTCTGGTGCCTTCTCCCACACTGAGAGTTAAGCCGTGCTGGCCTGCTCTACACCCAATGCCACAGTATTTTTCAAAATTATCCCCACTGGGATATGGCAACATCTAGACAGCAAATCAGGGAAAGTCCTAACAGTTCCTACACCATATTGCAAAATAAGCACATGGCATAAGAACACTGGTGTGTGTGTAAGAGTCTGGGACATTTAAAGGACGAGTGTTATTGGGCTCCAGAACAGCTGATGCCCTTCGCTGAAAAACTAGTGAAAGTAGAGAGTTTTCCACAGAAGGAGTTTTAAGTCCTCAGACAGGAGATAAAGCTTGAGGCATTCTACAGGTAAACACGAGCGTGTTCATCTCCCAGAGAGAAGCGGTGTGTTTCTGTTCCGGCTGAAGGCTGTGTCACCCGAAGCAGCAGCGTCACAGCTGAGGGCCAAGATGGGAACAGGACACAAGAAGCCATTCAGCATGACCACACAGACCTGGCCTTCTCCCTGCTGAAGTTATGGATGAAGCTAGAAATGCCTCTCACCTCGCACCAATAACTTCAGAATTAAGAAAATATCAGCATGCCTTGTAACACAGAGTTAAAGAAAAGTACGATTCACTAGAAGGGAAGAAAATGATTAGCAGAGCAACAAGGCTGCAAATGGAAGGAAGGAAGAACTGCCACTGCAGAGCTGATCCCCACACTTGTGCCTCACTCCAAATTCCAAGGGAAAGAACAAACAGTTCACCAAAATCAGGAGATGCTCTGGAAATGAGAGACAGCTACTTTTTTTTTCACTCAAAGGCTATGTGAATAATAGTTAATGTAATTCTCAGAAAAGGCAAGAGCTGCACTATCATACTTGGCTGAGAAGATCTTAAAACCAAATGAGTTCTCAAATAGATACTGATTTCACAGTGAGCTTATTTGCATTTAGGAAATAATCACCTCTTACCAGCAAAGTTGCTGTGCTTTTTCATATCGCTATCACATATTCCAGGGAGACAGATGCTGCTGCAGATTGAACACTTGTGCATCTTGAGCTATTCCATTAATTTTTGGTAAATACGTAGCAGGAAAGCGTGTTTGCAGTTGTCACTGCTCTCATGTTACAGTCTCTCTGTGCATCTATAAATTCCACCCGGGCACTGCTAATTCAGAGAGCCCCTGGCCGCTGCTGGCTCCTCCTCCCTAATTCCTTCCACCCCAGCCCTGCAAAAAAAAGGCTGGAGAGCAGACAAAGCCTCACCCTGTACAGCCCAACCGAGCCCTGCTTCTACTCTGCTGGGAACCAAGAGGGGAATCTCAGGGACTATGCTGGTGATGCACACAAACCACAGCACCTCCGGTCGTAGGTCCCAGCCAGCAGGCAGGATGTGTCTCCCATCAGTGACACCCGCAGCCACCTGCAGCCCAGGAGCCCCACCACCCACCCTCAGCCAACCTCATCATCACTGCAAAGAGCATACTTCATTAAAGCTAAGCTACAGCCGAAAACACAAGCCCCTACTTTGACTTCAGCATCCTGTTCTCCTGGTTCTTTCATATTTCTAACCCAATGAGATCTTCACATTTCCAGCAAAAGAGTCAATGTAAAGGACCAGCACATGGGAGTCACTCACATGAACATGGTCACATGTGACAACTTGAGTCAATCACTGACTTCTCTTTTCTCTGAAGTTACATTGCTGCTGCTCAAAGGTAATCTTAAGCAACTGGAATGCCAAAAATTAAAAATAACAGAGGAGGAAATGAGCATATTCTACTTCTCTACTTCTGAAGAAAGCTTCAGGGTGCCTGAAGTGGGCACAGGAAAGGTCCATCTCCACAGCTACTGACACCAAATGGTGCAGTCTGAATGAGTTTCTTCCTTTTCT
>VZRU01019686.1:38277-55195 GCA_013398155.1 Pedionomus torquatus | reverse complement strand
GAGGGGAGGGCGGCCGGGGGAGCTCGGCGGCGGAGGACACGGAGAAGGGGCCTGTCCTTGGGGGCCCGGGGCGGGGGAAGGTGCCTCCCCGCCTTCAGAGCCCCAGGCCGGGTAGGGGCAGGATGAGACCGAACTGTCTGCGTTGAGATGTATTTTTTCCTCTCCCATCTCTTTTTTTTTTTCAATTTTAATATATTGGAGTAGGTGATGTCAGTGGGAGAAGCAGCAGAGTTTGCAGCGCTCTTGCACCTTCTTTAATCATCTGGTAGGAAACAGATGAAAAGAACTGATGCCTATTTAACGATATAGTTTGTTAGCTTTATTCTTTCATGAATGAGTTATTTCTCATTCATCTGTTTCTAAAATACACAGAGTTAAAGTAAAATGTATGCTGATATGGTCTATTAATTTCTATTGTCTGCTAAATAGGCATTTTTTCCATGTACAGGAGCAACTGGAAATGAGCAATCATGGGGGAGAAAAAAATGTGTAAAAACAAAAAAACCCAACCAAACAAAACAAACCCAAAACAAAACCACACACACAAAAAATCCTCTCACAAGACGGAAGATAAGCCTTTTCTCCTCTGCCAGTAAATTCCTTAAAATCTGGGATGTGCTAAACAAAGTAAATCTTTAGATGACTTTTTGTGGACCAGGAGTAGTGGCCCATCACATACATAGAGAGTGGTAGTATTTATGAGGATGGCTGGTCCTCTCTAGAAGCAGTGAAATTTTTTCTGCAGCGTTGAAACAGGTGAGTACCTTTTCTAGATACCAGCTACTACTTGTCCGTTCAGAACTACGGAAACCCCTTTCTGTCACATCCGAGCATGCTCACAGGTAATGATGTGGTCGACGTGGCAATTGCCAAAATAACACTGAAGATACGGAACTCGCGCTGTGGAATAATATTTGAGGGGTTGTTCTTACCTGTTAGTGGGTGTGACCATTCACAAGTGAACTTTCTTGGTGCTGCTTGTCCGGATGTTCATTCAGATGAAAGAATGGTATTCTGTGGCTTTTAAATGTATAAACCCAAAACCTCCTCCTCATGATAGAATTAACCAAGTATGTGTTATTCCCAGACGGTTTAACAGCTCTTCTGTAGGTGAGCTCAATAGATTATTGACTTCTTGAGGGTTTTTTTGAGCGCTCTTCTGTGGCTGCACTGGGTCAGATGCATACAGTCGTGTTCTATAATGATAAAGGAACCAGCTGTGTGTCTGACTTGGAAAGAGACTTTCTGATGTGTTTGTTCTGCTTGTGTACACCGGTACCTTGTCTCACTGGGTAGATGGTGGCAAACACCCTAAGTACCTGTCCTCAAAATAATGTTTCTGTTGTAGTCAGTTTAACTTCTGTTGGCGACAGTGATTTGTGTTGCTTCTCCTGTTGTTTCTGTGTTTTACAACAGGATAGTCTTTGGTAATCTGAAATGTTTAAGATGCACCCTTATTCCTTTTAAAAACACGCATCTATGAGATGATCATATGCAGAATAAATAAAACTAGTCTACGCTGTGCAGTGATTTTTTTCCGTTGCTGCTGGTGGCAGGCTGATCTTCCATGGCTTCACGACTTGGGTTTTTTATATCTTTCCCGTGTAGGAGAACCTGTCCTCTTTAATAGTCACGTTCAAATTAGCTTATAGATAAATTGAAGCAAACCTTGGATGGGATGCTGGAAGGAAGTCCCTGGTGTGTACTAAATGGGCTTCTACACGCAGCAATTCCCATCTGAAACAAGGGCCTCAAAGCCTACCCCAAATTTCAAGTCTTTTGGAACAATGTTTGCATTTTTCTATGCCCTTTATACAATGCTTGGTAACTAGTTCTTGTTTTCTGTATCCGGATGGCTGCAGCAATACGAATGACATAGCTGAATTAAGTCGGAATGAGGACAGCATCACACCTTTGGACAGTCCTCTTGCGGTGCTTATGGTGCCTGCTTTACTGGTTCAGTTCTGGATACAGTTATTTTCAAAATATGTGGATACTAAATACCGTTTCAGGTTTATGGTCTGTGTTCAATACATCCTGACCATTAAATTCTGTAAAGCACAGGTAGAATTTCAAAAGTTACTGTGAGTATTTAAAAGAATACAAGCTGGAAGACTTTTTAAATCTTTGTTCTGACTCCGTGGTCGTGGTTGTTGCTGCTGTGTTGATGGGGTATCAGTTGGGAGTGTCATACAGAACAGTACTTACTCTTGAAGCACAGCTGAGGAAAAGTGGGGTGTAATTGAGCATTTGCATGAATATACTTGTGCTCTTCAAAAAGGTAGAGATTCAGGGTTTTCTGTGATTATTAAAAAGAACAAAAATGTCTGTCACATCTCACTTGCAAATAATGGTTTATTGTCCAGGTATTAATCATGGTCTGTTATACTGATTTGCGGAAGGATAAAAGGTAGTATCAGTCAGACTTTATTTTGATACAGATGTTAATTGGCTGTGGCAGTACAAAACTTTTTTTTTTATCATATTCATTGGTTTGAACACAGCATTTTCCAATCTTAGGCGGTTTGGCAACCTGTTCATGTTGATTAAGAAGACATAGGTGAGACCCAGTGCTGTTACAACAGATAGTCATTGTGCTTATTTAAAAGGGAGGAAAAGACTAGCAGAATGTCTTGGTCTTTGTCTTTTGCCCCAGGGTACCCTCTAATTGAGCGTTTGGCTCTAGTGTCATAGTATATTGCCTTTATTTCCCACTCCTTAACAAATCCAATGACTTTTAATTATGCGTATTCCAGAATTGTTCGCTTCTAGGACGTGCTTTTACAAATCTGTACGTTTGCAGTTAACAGTGAGAAATCAGACCCGGGATGACTGCAGAATCTTCTGTTGTAGATTCAGTAAGAAATGAGTTCTGCGGCAAGGTGACAGCACCAGGCAGGTTCCTAATACTAAGCATGTTTATTGTTCTGTAGCATTCTGATACAATGAGTAAGGCTCCAAAAAAGGCAGTATCAAATAATCATGACTGTAGTAAAACAGCAAACCTCTATTGGTCCAGCAGGGTGTTACTGGATCTTTTTTTCTTGCAACCATTAGAAAAAAAATATAAAATAGAGGCAGAGCAGAATGCTTGGAGGGATCTCCTGGAATTTTTCAAGTCTATATTTGGGCTAAAAAATATTTAATGTCCTTTTAATCATAGCTGTATTTTGAAGAACTTAATAAGTCATATTGTTGCATGTAACACCTGGATCTGGGGGGGTGGGAAATGAATGTGCAAACATATTTTATTTCCTTTGCGTCTTTCCTGGTTTTATCCTAGTTGTATTGTTTCCTAGTAAAACTAGATGTGTTCTCTTTGGGTACTTTTTGGGCAGATAGTTATTAGAAGCCAAAGGAAGAAATACACTGGATCTCAGTTAAAATAGGACATGCCTGGCAGATAGGCAGCATTTGCAAATGCCAAAATTCTGTGTTAAATATTGGTGATGACTGGAATAAACTGCAAGCCCAAACAACTCGCAAAACGAGGAAAATCAAATTGTGTATTATAGTTTCTTAGGGAGAGGATAGTGTTTTGAGGAAGGGAGTTCATGTAAAGCATCTAGTTTCTGTTGACAGAAATAAGTTCTTTAACTGAGCGTTCATTGGACTAGATGGCTTGTGTCTTAGAGAATTCGGTTCTTCCCCTCCTGCCTTAGCTTTGTGTTCTAATCTACACAATGATCTCATTTCTTTGGTTCTCAAGGTGCTTTGGAAGAGGTAGTATTTCATTAGTTTGTGTTCTCTGTCACAGGTATTTGTTGCAGTACTGGTGGGCTGATCTTGGACTTACATTGGCTAACAAGGAGTTTCATCCAATGTTTATTTTCCTTTTGGAATGTCTTCTCTGGATTGTGTGTTTTTCTTTTTTATACATTGATTTTTCTTGAAAATGATTTGGGTCCAATGTTCTTTGGATGTTTTCGGATGAGATCATTAACCACAGGAACAATTGGAGATGACATTAATTTTAGTTAGTTCCTGCAGACTTATGACCTTTAGTAATAGCTCTGTGCTAACTTGTTTTGCATTGAAATTTTTAGGCAAATTTCAAGAGGTTATAATTGTGCTTTCTCTTTGAAGTGGTAGATAAGAGTGCTGTAGTGCTCCCGCCTTGATGTGACTCAAAAGACCGGATTTTGACTTTAGATCCTGATAGTGCTAGCTTCTGTAATAGTGAGTGTAGCCACAGTATTGGGTCTCCTTGCTGTGTTCTGCTAAACCAGAAAAGAACAAGCACGACTAATAAGAACCCTTGGATTGTATCTTGGTGTTCTTTGAACCAAACAAAATGAATAAACAGGAATTTGCTGACTGCTCACAACAAGCAGTAGAACATCCATTCTCTGCGTTGCAGAAGAGATTGTTTTTACTGATGAATAATATTGGTGAGCATAACTTCTATAAGATTAGAATAAAACTGTCTTGTCCCAAGGCTTTAATCTCCCAGATGTTTGATGAGAGTGAAGAGAATGAACTCCCCATGAAACAAAGTACAGCTTTGCTGCTGGAGTTCTGAGGCTTTCCGATCGGAGAAGGACCAACAAGGTCATGAGCAAGCAACATATGAAGGAGGCAGAAAATCCCAGAGCGAGTGGGGCGTATTTTGTAGGACATCTGCTCACACTACTGTAATTTTGGGGTCAGAGATTAAATGTATATGTGGGAAACAGTCATGGTTTCTGCACGTCTGCACACACGTCCAGCCACTGCGATCATCCAGGTAGGCTTCCAGAGCAGAGTGCGCAGTTGGACTTCCCTGAATATTGCTTGAATTGGATCGTAACCTTGTGTCGCCTTTTTAAATTAGAGCCTCACAGTGAAGGAAAACCATCGGTTCATGAGTTTTTTCCAATTATTATTCTCTATTTTAAAATGTGCCTTGCTTCCGTAGACTAAACTTAGATTAAAACAAAACCATCTTCCTTGTTATGTCTTTACTGGTTTGAAGCTTCTTGCCTTTGCTTACCATTATTCTAACTGTTTAGTCACTTTGCCTTCTCTTTTATGATCCTCTGATTATGGGGCATGTTTTCTGGCTTCCCCAAATTTTTTTTCTGTATGCTTGTTGAGTATCAGGTGCTAGAACTCATCGTAATTCAGATCATGAGGCCACATCAAGAACAGAGCTGTTCAGCTCCTGCTGAAACAATTCCCATTCCCAACTTTGTACTGATTTAACTTCAAAGCCAACTGGGTTTCCCCACTTCCCGCCGCGGGCAGTCATCGGTGTGTGTGAGTGTAAGGCCCAGCCTTTGCATCCTGCGTGCTGGACTCTGCAGGTAGGAACCAAAAAGCATTGCTCCTGCAGCACGGAGCGGAGTGCGTGGGAAGGTGTGTGGAAGCACCTTGTGTGTGAAAGCTGTAGCCCCAGCAGTAGTCTCTGAAAGTAGGTTTAATGTTTAATCAATAAAGCATTNTTTTTTTTTTTTTTTTTTTTTAATTTGTTTGAGGTTCATAAAGATCAGCCTCGTAATTCAAATTTCAAAGAGCTGTAAAGTTGGCTTTTTATTTTTTTATTCCTAAACAGTACCCAAAATTGATTTATAAGTATCAAATGTGCCTACATTTTGAGCTGATGATTTTCTAAGACTGTTCCCCCACCCCACTTATAAAGAGTCATTTGTCAGCAGATTGATTCAGTGCACCCTAGACTCTCAATAAACTTTTTCCTTCCTTGTTAAGCAGGGAAGGAAGTTTGTGATTACAGCCAACTTCTTTTTTTTTCTTTTTTTAACCCAAATACTGATTTTGTTGATTAAGTATCTGGTTCTTTCCAAATTTGGCACAGTATTCCACATTACATTATCAGTCATTACTAAACATGCTTGGGAGCTTCTTGGAATTCCTTGTATCCTTGATTCTTACTGCAATACCCTTATTAACATTTCAGTCCTCTTCCAAACTGGAGCAATAGGAGCATATTTTTCACATAGCGTATGCTACACTTCCTCTTCTGAAGTATCTTTTTACAACTGGTAGGAATTAATCTCCAGCTGCTTTCAAACATGATTTTTTTTGTTTTCTCTTTTACATTTTTATTTTTTTAGGTTTAGAAAAGTCTTTTCACTTGTACATCCTGAAACAGCCCAGGGTGTTGGTGCTACGTGTGCCACAGCTTTTTCTCTTGTGTCACAGCTTTGCGTTTGCTGGCAGTTCAACATACCCTTGTCTTTATTTTGGGGGGTTTGTCAGGAAGCAGTTAGAGCTCAGCTTAATCTATCCGGAGTGAGAAATCCGACAACTTTAGTGGAATTACATGTGCGTGATGATATAATAATAGAGAAGTTACAAGTTAATGATATTAACTGGTGACACTGTTCCATGCAGGTTTTGAATATTTAAATGAGTGTGTTAGGAGTTAAATGCTGAGCCTTAGATCCAAAGGAGGAGGATGGGGATTTTCTTACAGCCGTGCAAAACGGTGTGTGTGTGTAATAACACACCTAGATATTAAACTTACACCTTGGTCTTCGTTGCCACAATTGACATGTCAACGTGAGCTGATGAAATTGAGGGTGATATTGTAGGTTTTTATTCTTTTTTTTTTCTACAGTTAAAGAAAAATAAGTCTCTGTTGAGCTCCAAATAGGTTTTGTGTCTAGAAGACATTTGTTTCTTAGGAAAAGAATAGTTCTTCAGAAGTCCAAACCTCTGCCGTTCTTGTCAGGGCATGTTTTTCTTGAATCACTATTCTGTTTTGTTTTTTGTGTTATGTAGCAAGGCTTGTGGTCAGGAATTTTTGTCTCTGTGGAGCTGTAACAAGGGAACCGTTTCTCCAGTGCTTGCAACTGCTTCTCAATGGACAAATGAGCGGTACTGGATCTCCTGGAATTGCTTCACAGTTTGACGTATACTCACTATTTCCATGTCAAATTGTGTTTGAAAATATTGCTGTAACAGCTACAACAGTTTCAAGAAACTTCAGGCTGAGTTAGTTCTGTAAAAACGTTTGCCAGTTTGTCAAGGGAAGGGGTGAATAGCGTGGTACGTGTCCCAGGGAGGCTGTATTTCTGGCTATAGCAGGGAAAAATAGATTGGGTTTTTTTCTGCTTGCCAGAGCGCTGCAGGTGTTCACCTTTGGGCTGGGATGAGAGATGCAGACAGCAGCCTGGCACCTTCGGGCCTTAAGCCAAATTCTACATGTGCCTGAAATAATTGATATATCAAAATTGAGGGTGCAGTGTGGGACCTTCCCCCTCCCTTCCCTCCAACCAGAGGGGCAGTTACTCATGAGGAATTCAAGAATCACGTGTAACAGTGGGCATTTTACAACGTGTTTTATCTAACTCCATAAATATATTCATTTTTGAAGTCCTCCTGCAGTTAGCATTTGGTGAACTAGGATCAGAGTAATCTCTGGGATTTTTAGCTAACGCTGCAAGGTGATGAGGGGAAATGATAATGGACTTGGTTGAAAGCTTAACAGTTGAACGAGTGCTGGGGCTTCATGTTGGTTTAAGTCCTGATAAAACAGCCTTGGGTATGTGTCTTAATTTTGTCCAGAAACTATCTCCTCAATTATTGATAAAATTTCCACGCTCGGTTTTGGGCCTGGAATATTAGGCAAGATTTAATCCTCTTTTTCGATAGTGGAAAACATGCTTTAGGTTTTTTAGAACAGTTACCATTAGACAGCTGTGGTGAAGGAAATGAGAACACCCATGACTGTAGTTTTTAAATACACCAGACTGGATGTTCTTTCGCTGCCAGAGAGAGCAGAGCTTCAGAAGCAACTCGGATCCCTTTGAAGTCCAGGGACACGGCACTGTTTTATCTGAGCAGTAACTCTGCATGCAAACTTGTGCTGCTTTTTAAAAGACTTTTTTTTTTTCTTTTTTTTTTTCCTCCCAGCAAAATAGATGACTAAAAGGAAAACATTCATTTCTGGCAATTGACATTATTAGGTCAAAATATTTTTGAAGAGGTTTTTTTTTTAGGTTCTGTTTTTAAAATAGCGAACTTGCTGTGCTGTGGAATGGGTGTCGTGCTTTTATAAGAAGAGTTGACTAAAACTCCATTTCTGGCTGGAGAAGATGTTCTCACATGCTTTGTTTTGAATGTTAATTCCTCTGCTTCCAGTGTTTGTGGAGCAAAAGATGAACCAGACAAAAGATGGTTAGCAATACAAGTTTTAACATTCCTTGCAGTTTTAATAATTTCTTTTAAATTTTTCATTAAATCTCTGTGTGTAATTGAGCATCTCTCATGTTCTCTTGCCCTTATTTCTGCTCCCTTAATAAGGATGGCTGCAATCCTCCTGTCAGAGTTGGCTCAGAGAGAGAAGAGCCTGGGAGACGGGAGCTGCCGGCTTCTCCTTTTTCCCCAGGGAGCTACTGCCTCACAGAAAGATTCTTATTTTTTGTAATTAAGAAACAGTGTGGGGGTATTTTTTTCTAAACACCTGAAATAACAAACAGTTGCAATGCAACAGTCCAGATCGGGTCCTGGTGATTGCACGTGTGACTCTGGCAAGCGTGTGGTGATGCTTCCTCAGGTTTCATTCCTGGTTGAGGGGCTGCTAGAGAGCAGGAACCCATAGCCCCCGGTGGGGTTTTCTACCGTGTGTGTGTCCAGTCACTTTTGTACCGATGTGAACTGTTAGTCTTTCTAGTGCATCGTGGCAGAAAGCTCTGCAGCCTCGCTACACGTTGCAGAAAGGACAGCCTCCGTGGTTTGTAACGAATAAGTTAACCGATGCATTTGCTTATCTGCAAATGCAAATCAGTTCACACTTAAAACTAACAAAACTAACCATTGCTTTGAATAAATGCCTTGAACAGCTTCACTCGAGTTTTTCCATTTACTTGTGCAGGAAAGGCTTGTGTAAGCTCAAGTGTTCGTGGTTTCAGGGCTCGTGTCTGCTTTAAGCTCTGGGTATTGGGGAGTCACCCATAGCAGAACTTGTGGGGTTGGGATTTATTTTTGTATATTTAGATATAATATAAAATCTGTTTGCACTGCTGTGTGCTAAATTCTGTGCCATTTAAAAAATGTTTTCCAAGCATTTATTATTAAAGCTAGTAAGCGTATGCTCTGCTAACTTCAGGAGTATTCTTGGCTTTGCCTCAGCTTTTTAGCTCAGGTATTGCAGTCTTCTGATGCAGGTGGACGTGGTGGATGCTTGAGAATCCCTTCATAAATAAAACTAACTTGAAACTACCCAAGGAGCTCTCACTGAGGTTGGGCTCCTCTGTGGTGATAGTGAAACTGTTTCCTCGTAGTCTGCTGTATTTCAATACTTTGAAGTCTAGATTTCATTGTAAGTCATCTTTACTGCTAAGCTACATTTCCCAAAAGAACTCACATCTTAAATTTCAAAGTTTATTTATATTTTTCTTTCAGCTTTACCAACAGGGCCGCTTATGCCAGCTGGGTAGTGAATTTTGTGAACTAGAAGTTTTTGCAAAGGTGCTACGAGCTTTAGATAAAAGGTAAGGATCTTAATACATTGATAATTCTCAGTTCAGCTCTTACCTCTTGATCTAGGTTTTGAATTTGGAGGATGTCTCTAACTTTCTTGGGGTTTTTAGCCCATCTAATATTGTGATCAGCACCTGACAAGTGCCCAGCCAGTCCCTGAGCACTGGCAGTGGAAGGACCTATTTCTTGCTGTGGTTGCAAACACAAAATGATGGGTTATCAAGCTGACAGGATCACGCCAATTTAAAGAATGTTCCTGCTTTTAAGTATTCCAGTTTGGGTGTTATGGTCAGAACTTGATTGATTTTTTTTTTTTCAGATTCTTTGTAACCAGCTTTGAGTCTTTAGACGTAGCTCCCTCCCATTGTTTGTGTGTGTGTGATGTTAATGGGTTCGTCGGTGCCCATTTATCTGCAATTTCTGTGGGCGTTGTGGGATAAGGATGGATATGAGGTTTCTCCCCTCCAAGTTTTAGCTGAAAAAGTTGTTTTTCAGTTTTAATATTGTGGGCAGCTTGTGTTTTGCTTACACTGGAGGGTGTCCTTGTAAAGAACGTTGTGTACACGCACTGCATTTGTTGGATAATTCAACAACTGTAATCCATTAGCCCCGAGACTGACAATTACGCTTGTATTCATCTGGTTTGGGTTTGCGAGAGGGTTGGAGTTATTTCTCTGAATCACTACTCATTTGAATTCATGGCACTCAAGAGCCAACTGACTGCAGTGTTTTAAAAACTTTATGTGTAATCAAATTCTCTTTCCTTTTGTTTCAGACATCTGCTTCATCACTGTTTTCAGGCTTTGATGGACCATGGAGTAAAAGTTGCTTCTGTACTGGCCTATTCTTTCAGCAGACGGTGCTCCTACATAGCAGAGTCAGATTCTGCTGTAAAAGAAAAAGCAATCCAGATTGGGTTTGTTTTAGGTAACTGGTGGTGATGGGCTGTTCAAAGTATGATCCTTTCTTTCACGCGAGCTTCAGTTAAGCTAATGCTGTTTTTTCATGTCAATGTCTGGTATTTCTTTTTAAAGTACAGTTATGGTATGTGAATGTGATTTAAGACACCAAATAGTTTTCTAAAAGAAATATACATTGGATTTTAATATCTAAGAATATACAGGCTTATCTTCACTACTTCAGATGTTTTAGATTGGAAAATTTTTTTGTGGATGTGATGCTTAACATGAAGACTTGGTATAATTTTAGTATTGGTAAGTAGTTCTTGGCAGAAAACTGTAGGAAAACGAGGTGAGAGCAAAAAGTCATCCTCAGCTGAAGGAGAATTCTTCTACTCATATTTCACCCTTTTCAGTTCCAGACTGGAGGGTTTAACCTTGACAGGATTCCCTTACATAGTGTCCAGTGCTGCAAAATTTTGCCAGACCTGCTTTGCGAAATGGAAAAAGGCTTCCTTTGCTCTCATTCTATTGCTTTTTTCATTGAGTTCTTTAGCAATGACTTTCTGTATTTGGCACAAGGAATACTGGACTATATATTCCTGCTTTTATTTGTACTGAAATATGAGAGATGTAGTCCTTTTACCAGACTTGAGCAAACATGTTTTATCTTAAAAAAGGTTGTTTTGCTGTTCCTATTTCCAGGAGGGTTCCTGTCGGATGCAGGCTGGTACAGCGATGCCGAGAAGGTATTTCTTTCCTGCCTTCAGTTGTGCACCCTTCATGATGAAATCCTTCACTGGTTCCGAGCCGTGGAATGTTGTGTAAGGTGAGCCCATCTCTCCTTCTGGATTCCTTATGCGAAACGCACATCAGTGTGTTACCAACCGCCCTGGAGCCATCGAGCTGCAGGTGCTTCCTTTAGTGTTCTGCTGCATCAAAATCCCTTCCTGGCTGGATCTGAAGGTGGGAAGATGCTTGTTTTACACTGATCCCTGGGGTTTCAACATGTAAACTGGCAGCACAGTTCAGTAGGGGGAAAAAAACCCAACAAAACACCAAAAAAACATCCCCTAACTTTCCTTTCTCCCTCACTGGTACTGACAGTAAGAATGATCCCAGTACCTCAGGGTTTTTCAAGGGTTTTTGCATGTGAAGGGATGTTTTGCGTTTGGTGTTTGCTGAAATGACATCTACTACGAGAAGAATTTGCCAAATCCAAACACAAATTATATAGAGTCGAGCAGAAATAAAAGGAAAACACCCTTCCTGATTCCAGGTCCAATGAGTTCTCTTGCTCTGTGCTGAGCTAGTTAACCATGTGGGAGGGGAGCCCTAGGATGAGAGGGAAGGGTTTGACACTGAAAGAGGGGAGATTGAGATGAGATCTGGGGAAGAACTTCCTTGCTGTGAGGGTGGTGAGAGCCTGGCCTGGGTTGCCCAGAGAAGCTGTGGCTGCCCCATCCCTGGAGGGGTTCAAGGCCAGGCTGGATGGGGCTTGGAGCAACCTGGGGTGGTGGGAGTGGTTGGTCTTGAAGGTCCCTTGCAACCCAAACCATTCTGAGATTGCTGCATATTAAGTGATAAGGCACAAGTAGAAAATACAAATATGTAGTTCTCCCACTTCATTGTTTCACATTTTGGTGATTTTGTTTGGGTTTCTTTTTCTGATATTTTTAAACTCCTGAAGCTGCTGTGTAACAGCGTTTGCTGTGTTTGTAAGCTCCTAGAGAATTTCTTTGGGGTGGGAGGGCCAAGCCATTCCCCAAAAGCTATTATTGCAGACATCAAAGAAGATTCACAGCTATTAGCATAAATGTCCTAGAGCAGTTTTTTCTTCCTCTTGGCTTTATCTTCTGAATTCCTTTGGATTAGTAAAGGACTTTTGTTACTCAGAAGGGGATCACGTAAACTCTGCTTATCCTAGAGGATCGGGTTAGGTTTAGTTTGGTTTTTGGTTGATCCGGTTGTTTTTAGACACTATCACCGAAGCACCCGGATCCTGGATGTTACCTTTCCCAGGTGCTTATCTAAATTGCAAAACTCCCTGCTGGTTTGCACCATTGCGTGGGATTTGGGCTTTGTGCTCTTGATGTTGCAGAGCAGCTCCCGGTTGGATGGGGCAGGCAGAAGAGGTTCCCCCTTTAGGGAAACTGCACTGGCTTAGATTTTTCTCTCTAGTTCCTTTTAAAATCCCTTGCTTGGACGTTAGAGTGCTGCTGCCGCTGCCCAGGAACAAAATGCTTTTCTACATCGGGTTTAATTCTCAGACCTTATTAAAGGAAAAATGTGCTCGTTGCTTTTTTCTTTCTGTTCTTGAGCCACATTCTGTGTTTCTTGTTGGGAAGCTGGGGTTTGTTTATGTAGTTTGTTCCAGGGGTTGGGTTTTGGTTGTTTTTTTTTTTTTTGAGGTCTTTTCTTNTTTTTGAAGGTCTTTTCTTTTGATCTTCTCTGTGCGTGGCTAATGCCTGTCTGCTGTGCGCTCGCCTGCCCTTGTGAATATGTGATCTTTATTTCCTCTCTTGTTAGTGGGTGCGTTTTGTGATGCATTTCAAGAGGAAGGTGTCGGAGGAGGCTGTGTCAGAGTTGGGCTGAATTTATAGGGCAAACTGGGATGTGTTACTTCGCTCTTGTAGGAGGCAGAGCTCTAGTAACTTACAAATCTCTGCTTGGGGTAAACAGTACCAGGAGAAGGGCTTAGAGGAAAGAAACATTTGATCAAAACCCTCGCTGTTCGTTCCTCCCCCTGAACAGTTTATTGGCAGATCTATTGTAATGGAGTGTGAAAGCTATAAAGTGCTGTAGCTGTACATTAGCTCACGTTTTCAGAGTTTCAGCCTCTTTCTGCCTTATGTTCTGCTTCACTTGGTGTATTTATCTTCCCATGCGATGTTGTCCTCCCGATTCGCAAAGGTTTGCCTGATGCTTTTCGATCTCTGTTACTTATTGTCTAATAACAGATTTCCAGGAGGGACAATGGGGGTTAATTGCCCAAAATTCCCTGTGTGTTAAATGGCAGGCGTTTGCAGCAGAGAAGGAGCAGCTGCCTCCTCTCAGCCTGCCATGGGTGGGGATATAATTCTGCCCTGTAGGCTTGGAATATGATAACACACACATTTCTTATGTATCTCTTTAAAGTAAATAAGCATCAGCTTACACTTAGGAAAAAGAACTTCTTTACTTTTGTTTTAAATATATGCCAGAAGCTGAAATTGTTACTTCTCTAGAGAAACGAGAGTGTGTTTCAGTGGTGCTGTGCTTTATTTGTCTGCGTTTGGCTGTTGTTCCATGAAGCTCCTGTTAATCCTCCAGAAAGAAAGGCAGCTGGTTGGGGATGGGGAGAGGGGATTTTTTAGGGTTGTCGTGAACTGGGTCGACAAAGCAAGCTCTTTCTGGGGGTGCCGAGTCGGTGCTGGGTGCCATATGAAGTGGATGTGATGGAATCTCTTGTAGAAGATACCCCCCCTCCCCCAAAACTCCCAAAACAAAAAGCACCCACTTGGGAAGTGCTGTGCTACTTCAGGTTGGAGGAAAAAGTGCAAAAATGCACACAAAAAAAAATAGCTATGTCTGCACTTAGCCAGAGCCTGTCTCAGTTTGCTGTACTCTGGGAAGGTGGTGGAAGGGATTTAATACTGTATATTACGGGGGGTAAACGTAAATCCACCGCGCCGAAGTGGTTCAAGCATTGGATGTGTAAAACCGCAGCGATCCGTAAAAGCATTTGACATCTCTAACAGTAACGGTTCTTGCCCTGCGAGAGACAAAGCGTGGGTGTCTGAGCCCGTGTTCTGTAAACAGTTCTGTGTTCCTGAGCTCAGACAGTGGGGTTTTACTGGGAGGACGGAGCCGGTCTATTGGAAGCGTGATGTCAGACTGTAGGTCCTGGCACTGCTGTGTATCGAAACAGTTTATTCGGACACCGTTCAGAAGATCTCTTTTACCTCTCCCTAAGGCTGCTGCACGTTCGAAACGGTAACTGTAAATATCACTTGGGAGAAGAAACATTTAAACTTGCCCAGTCTTACATGGACAAACTGGCGAAACACGGGCAGCAGGCGAACAAAGCGGCGCTCTACGGGGAGCTCTGCGCCCTCCTCTTTGCCAAGAGCCACTACGATGAGGTGAGTGGGATTCTGTTGTTTTTCTTCAAAAAACCCGTTATGAAATGTGCTTGGGCGTTCTGCTATGGGCTTCTTATTCACAATCTCTCTCCGGCTGGGGTTCCGGATCTTTTCTGGTACCTCTGTGGCAGTACCGGAGAAATACTTGATACATGGACTTTTTTCTATGTGTTACTCTGAATTAATCTCCAAGCTCTTAATGATACCTTTGACCAGCAGTAAGAAATGATGCAGGATAGATGGGCAGTATGTGTTGGTCATCTGTAAGGGAAAGATTATTTAAAAAACCCTTATTTTAGTGAGTACAAATGAATAGCAGAACACGGGTGACAACTCATTGCACCCGTTTTATAAAAAAACTGTCTGAAGTGTAGCTGCTGTATAAGTGGCGGTTTTCCTCTAGCTCCAAAGCGCCCTGTCAGGGAGTTACCCTACACAACAGGAATTGGGGACTGCTTAAAGATGATAAAATGCCCTTTTTATTCTGTAGAAGTCGTAGTAATAATCCATACCTTAGGCTAGAATAAATTACTTACACATCCAGAGTTAACCTTAGAAGCGCTTTTTAAGTCTGTCTTTTAAGATGCAGCTGAGCAAGTTGCATTACACATAAGCAATTAAACAGTATTTTTTTAATTTATGATGTAAATAAGCTGTACACTTTTCAGAGCCAAGTGATATTTTTCTGAATGTTGCAGTGTAGAGAAATTGCAGCTTGGTGATGTTGCTCTTTCTTCCCCAGGCATACAAGTGGTGTATAGAAGCCATGAAGGAGATCACAGTTGGGCTGCCTGTAAAAGTAGTAGTGGATGTCTTACGACAAGCTTCGAAGGTGAATTTTAAATCTTCCGTGTTTCTTTTGGAACTCCATTGCTGCCAAGAACGGGTTGAGGGGAGGTGGTACCCCCAGGATACTTGAGTAACCGGCTCTGTTTCATGAGCTGTCATAGTCCATCTCAGGCTTGGACCTGGGAGGATTTTAGTTATGGGTTGGTTTTTTGGTTTTTTTTTCTGCCTGGAAGAGTCGGAGCTGTTCAAATGAACATGGTGACAGTTGACTGCCTGAGAGCCTGCCAGAAAAGGTGGTCCATTCCCCTGTTTGATCTAGACAAGGCAGCCCTTCAGTTAAGCATTTATGGCAGAATAAAACAGAGGTTTATCTGTCTTATCTGTGAACCTTTTCTAAAATCACTGAACAGTCCTTTAGTAACCATGATGATATTTTGAAAAATAGTAGTTAGCGACCGGGTCGGTGTGTGTGGGAGACGAGTTTGGAGCGCAAACCTCTTCCCATGCTTCGTTTCAACCCCTTTAGGCTTGTGTCGTAAAGCGGGAATTTAAGAAGGCTGAGCAGCTGATAAAACACGCGGTGTACCTTGCCCGGTAAGTAGCGTTCCAAAAAAATACCCCAAACCCTTTTAAAATTATGCTGAACTTCCCTCCATTTGTAACATAAGGGTGTTTCTCCCAGGGAGCATTTTGGAGCCAAGCACCCCAAATATTCTGATACTCTACTAGACTACGGATTTTACTTGCTCAACGTAGACAATATTTGCCAATCTGTTGCCATCTATCAGGTACGTGGCCAGACTAAACGTCTGCCTTGGGTTTGTCTTGATAGTCATAATCTCTCACCATGTTTCTACTGAAATTCACATACAGAAAACAGCCAATTTAATTGCCACATTGCTTGTCCTTTAAAAAAAGTGCAACAAACCCAACCCTGGGGTTTTGCTTCCTTTTGTTTCCCCCTGCTATATACATATATATAGTTGAGCCAGTAAATTACTTCCCCCCCTTTTTAACAACGAGAGAGATTCATCTGGGTTTGGGGGGTTTTATTCCTGTCTTAACTGATGAAATGGTATTTTTTTGTGACTCTTCCAGACAGCTCTTGATATCCGGCAGTCGGTATTTGGAGGTAAAAACATACACGTAGCTACAGCCCATGAAGACTTGGCTTATTCGTCGTACGTTCACCAGTACAGCTCTGGGAAGTTCGACAACGCGCTGTGAGTACGGTTGGTGGAGGCACTGGCAGCAAATGGGGAAAAAAAAAATGTTCTTAAATGGTACAGACTTTCCAATTAGGATTTAAAGGCATCTGTTCATTTTATAAGTGGTTCTAGTATTTTCTCACTAAGCTGCTACTGTAAAAATAAGAATCTAGAATTTTTTTTCTTTAAACTCTTTCAGATTCCACGCTGAACGTGCTATTGGCATTATAACTCACATTCTCCCAGAAGACCATCTTCTCCTGGCATCTTCGAAGAGAGTTAAAGGTAGTACCCTCAGCTGTGTTACTGGGATGGGCTAAAACCAGTCCTCCAGACCTTTGTCCTCTTCCTGAGCAGAGACAACATGATTCCAGTTGCTGCTTTGTTTCTTTCAAATGGAGATCACTGGACCTGTGGTCCTTGGTGTTCTCTGTCAATGTGCTTGTAAAATATGAAGAAAAGCTTCTTTAAA